>JAQFJB010327551.1:0-10224 GCA_029874875.1 Naso minor
TCACAACGGTGTGATTAAGTTAGTGCAAAACCACTCCTGCAGCACTGATTCTCTGGCTAATCTCCAGCTCCATAGTCCCCTCACTCATGAACAAGACCCTAAGACTCTTGAGCTCCTTCACTTGGGGAAAGAACGTATTTCCCAGTAGGAGTGGACAGTCCTCCGGTTTCCTGCTGAGAACAAAGGCCTCACATTTAGAGGTGCTGATCCTCATCCCAGCTTCACACTCGCTTGCGAACTGGTCCAGTGAGTGCTTCAGATCACAGATTAATGATGCCATCAGGACCACATCAAAAAGCAGTGATGCGATTGTCAGCCCACAGAATTGCAAACTGAACTTGTAGAGCGTGGATTTGTCGGGTTAAGGAGTCCCTCAAAGTGTTCCTTCCACCATCTGATTACTTCCTCAATTGAAGTCAATGGTGTCCCACCCTTGCTGTACAAAGCTTGGATGGTCCACTGTTTTCCCCTTCTGGGGTGCTGGATGGTTTTCCAAAAACTCCTTGGCGTCAACTAAAAGTTCTCCTCCATGGCTTCTATGAACTTCTCATGGACCCCCTCGTAGGCCACCATTCTCTGAGCCTGTTGGTACCTTGAAACTGTCTGCGGAGTCCCCCTAGATAGCATATCCTGAAACGACTTGTTCTTCAGTCTGATGGCTTCCCTGACAGCTGGTGTCCACCACGATGTTCAAGGGTTACTGCCCCTTGACCCACCCATGACCCTGAGGCCACACTCTCAGTTTCAGTTTAGCAATGGAGGCTTGGAACATCTACCACTCCGGTTTGATGCACCAACCTCCACAGGAATGCCAGAGAAGCTCTGCCCAAGGTGGGAATTGAAGGCACCTGGCCACTTCCTCCAAACATTCTCAGTTCACCCTCACTACACTACATTTGGTTTTGGTGTGTCCAGAGGCTTCCCCCACCATCTGACCCAACTTATCACCAGATGGTGATCAGCTGACAGCTCTTCACCTCTTTTCACCCTTGTGTCCAAGGCATGCAGCCTCAGATCCAGTGATGTGATAACAAAATTGAACATTGACCTTTGGCCTAGGATACTCTGGTGCAGGGTATGCTTATGAGCACCTTATGCTTGTACATGATGCTTGTTATGGACAATCCATGACTAGCGCAAAAGTTCAACAACAAAACACCACTCGGGTTCAGACTAGGGAGGATACTCCTAATCGTGATGCTCCAAGTGTCTCCATCATTGCCCACATGTATGTTTCCCAGGAGGACAATGGAGTCCCCCGCAGGAGCCCTATGCAGAATTCCATTCAGGGTCTTCAAGAAGGCCAAATATTCTGAGCTGCTGTTTGGTGAGTCCCCCCCTGTAAACTTAAGACGTAGCAAGGCGACCTTCTCGTCCTCCGGGGTAAACTCCAACAAAGCGGTGCTCAGCTGGAGGCTTGTGAGTATGTTCTAGTATGCTTACGCCCTCTGCCTTAACTGCCACCTTTCTTGGCAGCACACCCAACCCCAGCGGTTCTTCTCATGGTTGTTGGGTCCTCAGGATGAGAACATGGCCACATTGCTTCTTTGGGCTGTGCCTGACTACACTCCATGGCAAACCTGGCCACCAGGTGCTCGCTGACTTTGCTTTTACGTTGTTTTTATGAGACATATTGGTCTAAGTTGTAATCCACCGGCCATGTTGACAGCCTTTCCACCTCTTCCAGGAAGGCTGCCTTGTTGATACTGAATATTAAACCTAACACTTCATCTGCAAATTTCACAATGGAGTTGAGGTTGTGTGTGGCTGTACAGCCATAGATGTATAGGGAATAGAGAAATGGACTCAGGATGTAGCCTTGGGGGGCACCAATGCTGAGGGTTCGGGAGCTGCAATTTTCCATTTTCTCCACGTGCGGACTGTCAGTCAGGAAGCTATCGACCCAAGAGCATGTGAGGAGTTGAATTCCAGTTTCCTGAACTTGGTGTCACTGGTATTAAATGCTGAGCTATAGTCAATAAACATCAGACGAGAGTAGATACCTTTTTGATTTTATAAGGGAGAGGGTAGAGTGGTTGACATGGGAGTCCTGTTGAAGCGATTGGCAATTGAAGGGGGTCTGTTGAGCCCAGCAGGGATGAGCGGATTGAGCCCAGCCGTCAATACTACAGAGCAATAGTCACTGAAACATAAGGAAACAACAATCCTTATCACATATTTCTGCTGTTGCGGTAGCTCAGTTGTGCCGCTGTTATTTTCCCTCATTGCCTCTTCACGGCTGTCCCATAAGTTCTTAGTTTATTTGACGCAGCATTGTACAAAGACATTTCTCCTTTGCTAAGCCTTTCGTTGTATGCGGTGGTGCCCATGGTTTCTGATGAAATACCTATAATGACAAACAGTCACCAAAGGAATGATATCAACAAATAGATTTTTTTTATGAAGCATATCACCACATCTGCATACTGACTGACATCAACAGAGCTGTCCTTCAATGCATCCCAAATCACGGTTGGACAAACCGTCACCTGCCATTTTGTGCAGCGTATCAACATGCATCGTTTAGTTTTGTTTTCAAAGCAGGTCATCGTTGAAGTTACATATTGTTGCTTTAGCTTTTCTATTCTCTGTCATTGCAGACTGTCTGAGTGTGGACTCTCAGAGACTCACTTAGAAGTCGTGGCCTTAGCTCTGAAGACCAACCCGTCCCATCTGAGAGAGTTGGACCTGAGTGTCAACATCAACCTGCAGGATTCTGGACTGAAGCAGCTGTGTGATGGACTGGAGAGTCCATACTGCAGGCTGAAGACTCTGAGGTCAGTTCTTTGTTTTGCTCTTGTTCAGTGTATATTTACGAAATTTAAACCATATGAAGAAAAAGATGGCTTGCACACTGCAAGGCAATATTCCAATTCATTTAATTGTTATTAGATGATCTCAAGAACACGTGACCACAGTAACATGGGCAATCACATGAATAGTCTCTGATAAGTAACAAGCAAAATGTGCATATACAAACAAAACAAAGTATTAAAAAATATCAAGAAGAAGATATTACGCCATAGCCAATCTTAGATTAAGATGCCAAGTTTAATCTATAACAGAAGTTTTAAATTTCCTTCAGTTCTCTTGTTTTCTGGGTTTATCTGATCAGAAATCACAACAGCTGGATTTACAGTTTGACTTCACTCAGGCTGAAGTGGTGTTGAGGAAACTGTAGGATTTATCCTTTAATGGGCTGCGAGATTAAATTAATCTTTCTATTTTTGTTACATGTGAGACTATTTATAAAAAAATAAAAGAAGCTCAACACATTATCTGTAATAATGACAATTTCTACACAACCTTTAGAAAAGCATTTTTTACAGAAACACACTCAAACATTTACATACAACAGCACTGAGACAGTGTGATGCATGTTTGAAGGTGTTTGAAGTATCGTGTCTGATCTGTCATGAATGACAGGTGACACTTCAACACGTGATGATGCTTCCATTTATTCATTAGATAGTAGTTTAAACTAGGAAACACTCAGAAGTGGTCAAAAATGAGATCAACTTAATGTGTCATTTAAGAAATTGTTTAAAAAAAGCGTATATTAAAAGAGTCATTTGAGACCATAACTCAAATAACCCCCGCTGAAATTAGCCATGTTGGCTAAAGCTGCCCTGTTTACTTTTTTTGTTTTTTTTTTTACAGTCAATCAATGGGGATTGTCCAAGATATAATAAACTTCAAATAAAAACTTCTAGACTTCAAACAGCAGCATGTTATTAATCTGAGCTGACATGAATATTTGTGTAAATGTTGTGCTGACATTTGGATGATGTTTACAGAAGGCTGACATGATATTGTTCCACGATAACACAATAACAAAGTCACTCTGTTCGTTTTAGGGAAAAGCTTATTGATGATCAAAGTAATGCTGAGAATTATAAAACCTGAACTCATTTCATTGGAATATAAACTTATTTTTATCTCTGTCATTTCTTCTTTATTCAGTTTAAGGTTCTGCAGGTTGTCAGAGATCAGCTGTGCTTCTCTGGCCTCCGCTCTGAAGTCCAACCCCTCCCATCTGAGAGTGCTCGAGTTGAGTCTCAACAAGCTGCAGGATTCAGGAGTGAAGCTGCTTTGTGATTTTCTTGAGAGTCCAAACTGCAGACTGGAGACTCTGAGGTCAGACTCCATTTTCTTCCTGCTCTGCTGCAATTAATGTGATGTGAAATTTGTGCTGACACTGAATGTCAGCCATAGGGCTGATATTACACTGATACTCAGTTTAAAGTGATTTGAAGTGATATGATCTTACTTTTTAAGAGGTGAAGTATTTTTATCTTTATTGAGGTAGCGGCGCATCGTGATTAATTTTAATGAGAGCTCTGCTTCACTGTTTGTATTGTGGACTTTCTGTTTTCTTAACTTTCACAATCTAGACCTTCTTCAGCTCTGAACAAATTATTGAACGCTGAATGACATCAAGCAAGAACATTGTAACAACATCTGTTCTTGTTTAAGATTGAGGGACTGCAGTGTGTCAGAGATCGGCTGTGCTTTTCTGGCCTCAGCGCTGAAGTCCAACCCCTCCCATCTGAGAGAGCTGCAGCTGAGTGAGAACAAGCTGCAGGATTCAGGACTGATGCTGCTGTGTGATTTTCTGGAGAGTCCAAACTGCAGACTTAAGTCTCTGAGGTAAGACTCCATTTTTTTCTGCTGGACTGCTGCAATGAATATGATATGAAAGTTGTATTGTAATGACCACATTAGGTATCTTAATGCTCAAGCGTTAAGTTGTTTGGGATTTGTTACAACCTAAAAACTAGCCAGATTTTAAAGTGACCATCTTTGTCGGCCCCAGTGACCGAACCGAAACTTTGAAATCAGACGGTCTGGTCTATGGAGCATTACCTGTTTTTGTCACCGACCGCTCCTCATGTCATGACGTTCTTGAAATTGTACTCAAAACTGCTGTTGCTGCGTCCATGTCACCCAATGGATCTTAGGATAAGTTAGCCCTGAAGGATCACCAGTTTGATCCTAGCATCCTAGGCTAGCATCCTCTAGAACACAGTCCAGCAGAAATGAGAACAGGGAGCTGGCTGGATGAAACAATGACAGGTGGCAGGGAGTCTCAACATCGCTGGGAGTCTCTCTTTCACTTGGGGGCCATTTTGTAACTCGGCAGCTGGCCAATTCAAACATGGCTGAGGGCTAACAGGCTGGTGGCTGGAAACCTGGAACACAGGCTTGGACTGGAAGCCAGCAGGCTGTGGAACTGACAGGCAATCTAGAGCATCAATCAAGTGTTAAAGGCATCTTTGTACCTCAAAGGATAGAAAGACACCTCCCCATGTGCCATGGTTAGTGTAGCCTGCCTCTGCCTCCAACAAGAATCCCTCTCCTTCCAGTGTTCGTATAAAATAACCAAAAAATCAACAAAATTAAAAAACTTGTCCCTTTAAGTGTCTGCTGGGTTCTTGGCCAGATTGTGCTATCAAATTTACACAAAAAGAGGACCCAAAAGCACGACGCTAATACAAAGATGAAGAACAAACTAAAATCAATCTTTAATGATGAGCTGATGACAAAATGACAGAAAAACTAAGGAAACAACTAAGGCACCAGAAACACCAAGACAATGTCAAGCAGAATAAAAATAAACGCGGGAGACGTAGAGACCATTAACAGAAGGAGCAACAAGACACAGAGAGGGTAATCACCCCAGGTGAAACACATAAGGGCAGGGCAGGCAATAAAACAGGAGGGAAACAGGACGTGGAGGGTGAACAAAAAAGACAAGATGGTTACCAAAATAAAACAGGAAATACCTGGAACGAGAACAACAAATACAAAAACACAGATAGCATTACAGCTGTGACAGTTCATGTCGACAACTCACCAGCCTCAAAACATCAGACTTTTCTCCTCCAGATGTTTCCGTCTATTCAGCCATTCTGTTTTTTGTTGTTTACATTTTGTTTTGTAAAATAAATAAATAATTAGATGAAAATTAACAATTGTGGGGGTGAAACAAAAACTGTTAGTCTTTTGTCTTGCAAAGGTTTGGTTTCTCATCTTTATGCGCAACTTCTTCAACTCAGACTCCTTTTACAGCTTTTATAGCTGGCAGCTCTTCAGTGGTTGATTGACTGTGGCAGATCAGTGATGAGTTACAAGTATAAAACTTTCATATAACAAGAAAAATTTACATTGGATAATTCAATGTGAACTTAAATAAATAAAAATAAGTTATCTTGATTTCATAGGCACTGTCACATTAACATATGTTTAGTTTATTTGCCTTTTCAAAGTTATTGTGATTTTTTTTGTCTTAATGTTTTTTTTTTCAGATTGAGTCGCTGCAGTTTGACAGGAGTCAGCTGTGCTTCTCTGGCCTCAGCGCTGAAGTCCAACCCGTCCCATCTGACAGAGATCCAGCTGAGCTTCAACAAGCTGCAGGATTCAGGAGTGAAGCAGCTGTGTGATTTTCTTGAGAGTCCGAACTGCAGACTGGAGACTCTGAGGTTAGGCTCCATTTTTTGTTTTTCCTTTTGTACTGAGATTAAAGCTCGAGTTGGTAACTTTTGCTAACGAGCTTACAAGCTAATGTTAGCTGTAGTGTGAAATTCTTTGGGAAACAACTTTGCTGCAACCTCCTCTCTCTGTTTTAGCTCCGGCTCGTGTTTTATTTTGTTTGTTGCTGCCCTCTCTTTAAGTCCAGTTTGAACTGAGACCAGATGGTTGCAGGGAAAGTTGCAGTGGAGTAAACTGGTCCGTCTCAGCTTGAGCTTTAGGTGACTGACATTGTTACTTGCAGACAGGGAGGGGTGGCAGAGAGGAGACGGTTTTAGCCGTGGTGGTAGGACCAAGAAGCGGTTGCTGCCCACGTGAACGCACACAGATTTTGTTCTACTGCTCAGAGTTCACCGTGTTTAACTTCTGGCAGCAGCCAATCAAATCAAAAGGGTCGGGCAAAGCAGGCCTCCGGTCTTTAGCAGATGTGGGTGCTAACTAACCTTAGCACCCTATCACTGAAGACAGAACTTTTTCTTCATTTGTTTTAACATACTTTAGTAACTGCAGCCAAGTGTTACTGCCTTTGTCATGGCTAGAAAAGTGGCAAGATGAAAGTTCAATGTTGTTTTTTCACTCAATCTGTTTGAACGACACAGGACACAGCGCTGCGGCACAGAGCAGATAGCAAACACAGAGGAGCCCACAGTGTTTGTTGTCTGAGCTGTGCAATACAGCTCTACTGTCGCACAAAAGAAACGCTGTAAGTGGGACAACATTTCTGCCTAACGGATAACAGTTAAATAACCCAGATATGTAGCACTCGTTGGTTACTTGTTCCTTGTGTGTAATGTTACTACTGTTCCAACGCCAAGTCTTTCACCAAAGCACCTCCCTGTCACTGCCGCCTCCAACCACAGCAGCAGTCATTTTTGAATCCTCCAGCAGTGAGGCGGTTTTCAGGATAGTTACCATGCAGCGGTGTAAAAACACCTTAAGGCACAAACAGCTAATCAAATCGCACTGATGTCACCTGACGCTAAGAAGCGCAGCATAGACAGGCCAATCAGGACAGAGAGTGCAGATAGGGTCACTAATTGGCAATTAGAACAGAAGCGATGGTGTTTTTACCAATCCTGAATGCAGAGGCATGATGGGATAACACAGAGATCTCGTGATACTCTCAGACCACGTCACTTACCTACAGCTGTCTGTGGGTGTTATGACATTTTTTCCAAATAGAGCACAAAACGTTATCGATAATTACTCCAAACATGATGATTTCAAGCAGAAGCATTTACGTGTCATTTATTCTTTATTTAGATTGAGGAGCTGCAGTTTGTCAGAGATCAGCTGGATTTCTCTCACCTCTGCGCTGAAGTCCAACCCTTCATGTCTGAGAGAGCTCGATCTGAGCAGCAACGAGCTGCAGGATTCAGGAGTGAAGCTGCTCTGTGATTTTCTGGAGAGTCCGAACTGCAGACTGGAGACTCTTAAGTCAGACTCCATTTTTTCTGCTGTGCTGAGATAAATATGATGTGAAAGTTGTGCTGACACTGCTGATCCACACTGAGTATCTTCATGCCGAAGTCTTTCACTTCAGTGGTTTAGTCCAATGACTTTGGCAGAGCAACACATTTGAAACCTTCATATGAACAGAAATATCTGGACTACATCATTTACTCCAAAACAATTGATTTTCATTTTATATTTAACAATCTTTCAAGTTTAACATTTTTTGTTGAATAATTCAACAAAATTAAAACAATGTGAAATAAGGTATTTTGATTTTATTGTCTAACAGGTACAAACAAACAATAAAAAAATGTATAAATAGATATTTTCAAGTTTTGTCTCAATTGATTTTTATCTCTCATTTATTCTTTTTTCAGATTCGGTCTCTGTGGCTTGACAGAGATCAGCTGTACGTCTCTGGCCGCAGCGCTGAAGTCCAACCCCTCCCACCTGAGAAAGCTCGACCTGAGCTTCAACAAGCTGCAGGATTCAGGGGTGAAGCTGCTGTCTGCTTTGGTGGAGAGTCCAGACTGTCGACTGGAGACTCTGAGGTCAGCAGAGCAGTGCCTCTCAAACTTTTCAAGTATATTACGTCCATTTATTCAGGTTTTTTTTTTTTTGAAGGCTGCAGCAGTCTTTTGCAAGCCCAGATACCCCATCACTTTCACTCAAGCTGAATGTGGTTGCATTGGTTGTGCTGCAAACCCAAAGGCACCAAAGTGTTGACCACATTTGAAACTAGTTGAAATTTCAAATTTGGCTAGCTGCAGAAAAGCCACAATTCCATTAAAATCAAAAAGATTTTTGACCCCAGGTAATTAAAAGTTTGGTCATTTCATCGGTTTCTGAGTGACAGAAAAATAATATTTGATT
The DNA here is from genome assembly GCA_029874875.1 of Naso minor. Lineage (NCBI taxonomy): Eukaryota > Metazoa > Chordata > Actinopteri > Acanthuriformes > Acanthuridae > Naso > Naso minor. Next base: position 8,860 of record JAQFJB010327551.1, read on the forward strand.
TCCAGAATCAAGTCACTTATCAACAGTTACTCTGAAACAGTAATATGTTACTTATTACTGATTACTCCTAATAAAAGTAATTCATTTATTTGACTTTTTACTTTGTATTAAAAGTAACTAGTTTCATTACTAGTTACGTTACTATATTACTCTTGCAACCCAACCAACTTCCTAAAAAAAAAGAGACGCACAACCTGTTTTGCCAGCTCCCAAAACTTAAACCACCATATAAAACTTTCATAAGATATCTGAGGACAGATTCTTTTGTCATTAGACATGGAGCGCTGCCAGTGCCAGCATGTAACTGTTTTAGCAGTTGTAATCCCTTACTTTACTAGTTACTGGGAAAAGTAATAAAACTACAGTAATGTGTTACTGGCCAACGCTGATCATCAATAACTTTAAGCCTCAGTTTAGCTGCTTTTCTCTGTTTTAAATCATCAGAAAATTAATGTATTTGTGTTTTTGACTTTTTTGTTTGTCAGACAAAAATAAAAATGATGTTTTATTGCAGAAAGTGTAGGAGGCCCACGAGTAAATTCATCACATATTCTGTCTTTGTGTTATTTATGAACTAAATCGTGCATGAAAGGATCTGTGAATGCGGCTGTGGAGCCCTGCAGTCGAGAGTCGGAGTCAGTTCATGCTGGTTTCAGCAGGACTGTAATAAACACAGTTAGTATCAAAGCAAAGATACAGTATTTCCTGTAAACCTTCAACCCTCTCATTGGCTGCTTTCCTCAGTGAAGCTGTGAGAGGAAAACGGTGACAGGCTTCAGGATTGGACTCAAAACCAGACAGAAAAGTCACTTTTCCATCACATGGCACCGGCTCCACTCAACTTGCCTGTTTTGTTTTTTTATTATTAAAAAGTACCTGATACCTACTGCATCGAGGTTCCAAACAAGCTGAGCAGGTATTAAAAGGTGATGTTTGAGATGGTTAATAGAAAGAGAGACCTCTCACTGACTGTTCATTTCCTGAATCAGTGTCACATGGTTTTTCACTACTGCCCCGCCCCATTCGGAGACAGGAAGTCTTGAGTCCATCCATTCTTACAGGAGAAATGAACGTGATCACAGATTATGATCGATTCTTTCGCCCCATTGTCACCAAGATACATACTGAACCCATTTTTCACAGACACAGATCTTCTGAACATTCTGACACTAAAATGTCATTTTTCAGACAAACAAATCAGGAGAAACTTAACTTTGCTCCAGACCTGTCTCTGTCTCAGTAACACACACTCGTGAGATTTGGTTACCGGTGCTTCACAACGGACATAAACGGACATTTAAATGGTCTTATAGGTGAAACCATGAATTAAAACTTAAAAAACTTACATCAAACAAAAATCCATCT
>JAQFJB010327559.1:0-10224 GCA_029874875.1 Naso minor
TCCTACAGGGAGGTGAGGAACAGGAAAATGAGCTCCCTGCCTGCTCTGGAGAGATGCAGAGTGGGGCAAAGTTACTTGGACCCCCGGCCCTGGGACTTTTGAGCTGGGCGGTTTGTACCTCAGGTTGCCCTCCAGGTTCTGGGCAGGGGGAGGTGAGCAGATTCGGGTGTAGGCATGTGATGGGGAGGGAGAGGTGGAAGGGGGGAGACGATGAACTGGTGACAGCAAGGACAAACAGATACTGATGTCTAATGATCCCCTTGCCTTCTCAGCTGCATGAGAAAAAGGCAGGAGCACAAAGCTGATTTGGGGAAGCAGCCATTTTGAAGGTGGCTTTTCATGGCAGAGATGAAAGAGAGAACAAAACACTGATTCACTCTGCACATCTGCATAGTATCATGCAAATTCTCTTTTAACACTACCCCAAGGTTAGAGATAAAACGTTGTATTTTACTCCTATTACAGTGAATGTGTCTGAGGTTGTCACAGTGACATGAAGGGACCGTAGGGAAGGAAATCAAAGGCTTTGCTGATAGTGATTAGTGACTTCTCACCAGAGGAAAAATGTTCCCTGCATCAGCTGCTGCGACAAGAAGTTCTTTTATATTTTGAATTTCCATCATTTAGCTGACGCATTTACAAACAGTGTGTGTGAACTGGTTAGAGGGTTCAGTTCAGTTCATTTTTTGTCAGGGATAGTTGAGAAATGCTACAGTTACTATGGAGATCAAACCTCAAGCCAGCCGGTTCCATGACCGAAAAGTTTCTATCCTCATTGTGGTACTGCTTGTTTTTATCTGCTGAATTTAATTTGAACTGATCCCATTTGCTTTTATGAGAAATTTCTGTTTTGAAGCTGAAAAGTTGCCTCCTTAGGGGCCATTTACATGGCCCAGCTTCTTTAATCAAACATTAAACTTTTATTGAGGTGTGGCCTTTTCCTTTAGCTACATGACAACGGCGTGCTGGTGCCCCTGAAACCACAAACTTTTGAAACAGGGTTCCAAAATGTTATCTTTTGAAAACGCAACCTTCTTTCCGGCTGTGTAAGCAAAATGGAAAGCCTGTGAAAGTGACGACTAAGCTAGTGCTAATGCTAGCGCAAGGCGATGCATTCCACTGTAGCCGTTACCAAACTTAAACACTCCACAGTGCACCGAAAGTCTAATATGACGACAGTCTCTGGAGGTGAATTTGAGTGTTCCTAGCATTAAAAAAGAAGTCAAACTACGACTAAATTTCTTTAATTTGTGGCTCTGGTCAGGGTTTAGCAGCAACAGGAAGTAAACAACTTCGGCAGCTCCTGTGATGTATCATTAAAAATTGTTTTTTCAGTAATGCAAAGGAAAGACTTCCGTTTTTCTTGTCCAAATGTGGCCTCAAACTCACAGGCAGGATCGTAAGGCGTCAGGGAGGGGAGAGAGTCCGGTTAGGTGACCTTTAGAATTACTACTGTGCTTTTTTTGGAGAATATGGTTTTGCCGGCTTCAGCAGGCCATGAACTTTAACACACACTGTGCTCCATCTTTGCCTAGTCCCACCAAGACGATCGTAATTGGTTTAGAGTAATACAAAAAAAGCCATTAGCAGTCTTCTCCATATAACAGAAAGTGTGCAGCCAGACTTCTATCCAGCACTGACACGGCCCTGATGACAGTGGCCCACCTATGCAGGACTAGCTCTTGTCCAAAGTCTTGCACATAGAAGACCTGTGTTGAACTTCCCATGGTCCTTTACAATAATAGGATCCGATTTGTAAAAATTGTACAGTTTTGTTTTGTTTTTTGTATATGAATCTGCCCCGTCCATAATCTGTAAAGTTAGATTTTTATATAGTATATGACATCAGTGTCAGAATAGCAGGATAGTACAGGAGAGGATCTTCAGTCATTTCTTTGGCGGCTCCTCAGGGACCATTAATAACGATATTTACACCTCAGTTTTGTCCTTACAGCTAAAGAAAAAAAAATTAATACGCTGATCAAATTTCATGGATATTTGCCGTGTGTAATAGAGAGGTTGAAGAGTCTGTGTATGTGATGAACAAAGTTGTCATTTTAGCCTGAGGGTGATGTGTGCATGTCTCAGGAGACAGTCTTGTGTGAAGAACTCAAAGCTATACACGAGCAAAAGTAAAGATACCATACTGGAAAATGACTTTGGTAAAAGTAAAAGTGGCCTTTTAGCGTATTACTTGAGTAAGTCTTAAAGTAGCTGGTGTTTACTGTACTGAAGAATCAAAAGTACAGTGAATTAGAGCTGCAACGATTAATCAATTAATCGATCGATAGAAAATAAATCGCCAACCATTTTGATTATCAAGAACTGTTTCATTTTTCAAATGAAGTAAAAAGAATTGCTGGTTTAGCCTCCTAAATGTGAGAATTTGCTGCTTCTCTGAGTCATTTACAAAAATAAGTGAAGAGTCTTTGTGTTTTGGGTTGTTGTTTGGACAAAAGAAGCAATTTGAAGATGTCACATTGGGCTCTGGGAATTTAAGATGTGCATTTATAGCACTTTTTTGACATTTCATGAAATAAACAATTAATCGATTTATCGTAAAAAAAAAATCAGCAGATTAATCGATAGTGAAACTATTAATTAGTTGTAGCCCTACAATAAATATATATGTACACAAGTATTGAAAGTAAAAGCAAAAGTAAAAAGTACATGTAAAAAGCAGTTGTTTCATTTTTTAATAAATTGTATATTTTTCATTTATGCAGCCTCTGGTCTACGTAAGGACAGAATATCCTAGTCATAAAGCAAAATGCAAATAAAATAATTTTTAAAAATGTGTTCAGAAAGCTTTAAAAAGCGACTGCTACCACATCATAACAAAATGATTTAAAATTTAAACATTAAACATGGCTACAGCAGTGCCCAAAGTAACAGCCAAGTCATTACTTGTATCCCAGCTTAAGAGCATGATTAACCAACGATCCAACTTCCTGCAGTCTGTGATCCAACATTACTGGCTATGGAAACAAAACAAAACAAAATCATTGGCTTGCAGCCCACCAAATTTCTTCTGTTTTTATTTAGTAATGAGTTACGAAGATGCTTGTGTGACATGTAAAACAGAAAAAGAGTCTGTTTATTTTTGGAAAATGTAGTAAAGTTAACGTATGCAAAAATAGAAATAGTAAAGTACAGATATACAAAAAGAACTACTTAAGTACAGTAGTAAAGTATTTCTTCTTTTCTATACAGCACTGTTAGGATTACATAAATTTTCTGTATACTAACTGATAATCTGCTAATTAAGTAAAAAGTTAAGGCTTGCTATATATTCAGGTTTCATATAATTCTACTGGCATTATTGTCTTCAATGGGATTATTACAAAATCTTGAATGATGGACTATCCTTCATATAAGATTGAGCTTTTCACCTTATTTTGATCAAATCAAGCAGACAGGCAACCAACCGTCAAAGTACAAAAACAAAACCCTGTTTACACTGAACTTGTTTTAGCTGACTTTGTGTTTCTCACAGGTTTCTGACTATAAGAGATACCCCTCAGTTTTAATCAATACATTCAACATGGAATTTTTGTACTGCGTAGTGCTAGTGGCAAAAGTACTTCCTTAGGACCTGAAGTAACAAGTATCCTGCTGAAATGAGCTTTAACATGCAAGCCAACCGTTCTACAGATTTTTTTAGTAGATCGAATGCAAGTTCAGCTCCCCACCAGCAGAGGTCAGCATTGACTACACTTCTCAGTATATCAGCACTGCCGTTCTCCCACAGGAAAAAGGGAGGGTAATCAGCTGAGATAAGTGCCCACCACCACTCCTCGAGCCCCTCTTCTGAGGGACACAGTATGTAAATGCTGGGGTGGGGCTTGATAACTGCTGACCTTGGCGAGCTCATGGCAGCAGCTTATCAGCTAAACAAGTCTGAGGTGGGAAAATCCTTGAGGGATATGGAGAAGAGGGAACATTTAACATTTGCTTCCCAGCTGCCTGCTGTAGTTAGATCATCAGTGACAAGCTGATCTCCAGCAGCAGCACAAATACTCCATTTCTCCGTCGCTGCTGCTCTCTCTGTGCCACCCAGGGCGACGGAGTCAAACTGCAGCTGGCACGGAGCCTTGGAGCTTTCGATTCCAACATTTGATGTTTTTCAAGGGGTGGCTACTCAAAAATGATGTGTCATAAATGAAAAAAACCAAGAGCTGCATTTATTTTTCAGCCCATACACATTTTTGCACTTTCATATAGCTTATTCAACATGTTTTAGCACAGCTTGTGGCCAATGCTGTAACATAAAACAGTTCATTTCTGCTGTTACTGGGCTAGTGCCACAAAGGAGATACGCTGAATTGTTGTTAAAATGGGTTTAGCTCCGGCATAAAGCCTAAAGTGAATTTGTGGAAGACATACCCAGGATGACAAAACTAGAAGCAAAAAATATTGAACGTCTTAAAAGAATTGCTTTTCGTAGTTTTTGGATTTTTCTGTCATCAAACACAAAGTCTGGTCTTAATCTCCACAGCCATAAAAACTCTTGCTTAAGCTGAAGTAGACCAGATAAAATTCAAATAATATTTAACGTGAAACATATTTTAAATGGGCAACATTGTGATTTCCTGACTACACTTTGGATGACATGTGAGGGATACTTGATAAGGTCTTAGCCTGAAGTAGAAAGAGATGAGTTACACTCTTGTGACATGCACATGCATTTTAACTTTTTAACTGATTATGCAGAAAGTGGCAATTAAAGTTATGTGTCAGCTCTGTCTGATTAAATGGACAACATCAACCTACATGCAGTCATCTTTCTCTCTGCAACCTTAGAATTCAGCATCCCACCTCTTCAGCATGCTGTCAGAAGGAGTTCCCTCCTCTAGTGTGCCTTTAGTGTTTTCTTGGACCTCCTTGAGTGAGCTCTTGACACAGAGGAAGTGGAAGACTGCTAGAGGGCTGACATTGTCAGTTTGTCAGACAGCGCTGACTTACAGTTTTCAGTAACCCAAAACAGAAATATAGCAAAAGTAATTAACTTCAAATGTTCTGCATAATCATTCAAAGAACTGAACAGCAAATGTATGAAATAGGCAGTGTACAACTCATTTACTTCTACTCTGGGCCACAAACTTATCAATCACCCCTCATACAACATAAGGTTATCATTAATGAAAACTAACAAAAATTAAAAGCAGAATAGAAAAAACCCTAAAAAGGAAAAGAAAAAGATAACTAACTACAACTGTATTATGGGTTTACAAAACTAACAAAACTAAAATAATAGAGAAAATATCCTTAGTTTTCATTTTTGATGTGGTTTTCTGGGTGAATACTGAATCTATCTATGTCTCCCCTGTGGCGTGCCAGACTGCCAGGCGTTCCATGCCCCACTCCCAGTGATGCCGCACCGCTGTTCCGACGGCTCACTGTTCTGCCCGCGTGTTGTGAGATGCACCAATATTACAGACATTCATTTGCTCACTGCCTCCTCTGTTCCTTTCAAGATGAACATGTTCTGTCGATTTCTGCTGCTTTGTTGAAAAATGCTACTGTAGTGCAGACTGACAAACTAAACCAAATTTCTTAGGCATGATTATATTCGGGTCACATGCCTAATCATAACCGTCAGTGATTGCTTGCCTAAACTTAACCTCTGTGTTGGATTTATATGGCCCAGCCACTAATTTTGCCCTAACCTTAACCATTTGGACACCTTGCCTAAACTTAACCAGTTTCCACTGCGCATGCGCAGAACCGCAAAGTACCACATATCGATAGGTAACAGAAATAGTGGGAACACCGGCCCGTTGGTGCATCTCACACATGCGGGTGTAACAATGGGCCGTCGCAACAACGAGCGGGCCCCCTCCTTGTGGCGTAGACCGACCTGGCTGTGTCATGGCAGCGAGGGCTTAAGTCAGGAGAATGTAGCAAAGAGTAAAACTAACACAATAACTACTAACAAATAAACTAAAACTAAGCATTTTCAAAAAATAAACTACAAAACTTGCTTTAAAAACTGAAACTAAAATGAAATTGAAAAATTAAAGTCATAATGAAATAAAAAATAAAAACAAATGTAAAATCCCAAACTATTATAACCATGATACAGCATAATTTCATGCAATTTAAATTGATTAAGTCTTAAAAATAGTTGCAAAACACAATGTAAACCATCTATAGTATATGTGTTGTATGTGAGTTGCATTATTAGGTGCATGGTGGCTCAGTGGATAGCACTGCTGCCTCACAGCTGGAGTTGTTAACAGTATGGTAAAACGCCTCCAATACCTCTGTCATAGCAGTGCAGTCGGCCTCTAGTGTTTAACTGAGAGTAAGGGCCGGTAATGCCACGGCAAGGGGGTATGTGCTGACACCGTGCCAGGTGGGGTGTTTGGATCCTGGTGTAGATGTGTTGGAATATTGTGGCTACTCTGTTCAACTTTGACTGACACATAGCTGAAAATCTTTTCTGATTGGCAGAAGAGAAGATATGCAGTGTACGGATTGCAGAAGAGGAAACAAAAGATAAGAGAAGAAGTTATCGCTTCTTTTGTTTTATCTTCTTTTTTAAAATAAAGGTTCTGCAGACATGAAGAATACATTCTTACCTGAAAGGAAGGAACTATATTTTTTGTTGAATAAAATGAGAAAGCTTTCAGCTCGAAATAATATTTGCTATGAATCAGTGTTTTTTACACTAAAACAAGTCAAAACACTGCTCTGTTCACACACGTGAAAGAGTTGCTTTGAGAATACAAGCCTGACCTAAAAAGGATTGCTGACAACAAAGACTGACAGGTGTCACACTCAAAATCTGGGTAGGAAATAGGGCTGGTCGATATGGCAAAAATATCATATCTCGATTTATTTCATGGCAGGATCCCAAACTTGATTTAATCGCGATTCTTTAGTTTTTCATATTAGGTAAGACGCTAGCATGACGCTCTCCTGCAGCAGCCAGTCAGCCTTGACATTCTCCAGACGTCACTGATGTCCTGAAGGCACGAACGTCTCAATGTCTAGACGTTGAATCAGACATGGCAGCGAAAACAGTGCTGTGTTAATACACCGCGCTCCCAGAACACGGCTTTAAACACCACGGGATTATGTTATGAGCACAGACACATCGATGTTAAGTTTGCCAATGTCTCTAGGATTTCCACAACTGATACAGAGCAAAAATAATAATTATATACGCAATTAATGACAAGTATTGGAAAGCCCCTCCTCCTCCTGACGCTAACGTTACTAGCTAATGCTAACGTCTAAACGGATGATTTTATTAACCTAAACACAACATCGTTGAGTTTTCCGCCTGTCTAAGACCTTCACAACTGATATTGCGCCACTAAAATGTTTATGCCGCCCGTAGCTAATGACAGAAAATACCAAGTCCCCCCTCCTCCGAACGAGCTAACAAAAATGGACTCAACTCCGAGTTGTTAATAGTACTTCCGTTTTGTTTTAGAAATCTTCGATGTGAAAGGGGAGCAAAGAAGGTGCAACATGTCTGCTGTCTTTCGTTTATGTGCGTGTATTTATGGCAGACATGGAACGGAGTAACGTTAGCAAATAAAGTGATTTGGTTGAGAGAAAAATGCATTGTGTGTCTGCGCCTAGAACTGCAACAGTTAGAATGTGCACTGATGCACATTGTAAACGATCTCCATGTAACGGCGGATTGTGGACACATTCTTCTTGTTCATGGTCTAGTATTGTCATATCGCACACCCCTAGTAGGAAAACGTTCATTAAAAAAGACTTCAAAAAGTCAATTTTGCTGTTGTAACAACTGGTGCAGAGTGAAGAGCAACCTATGTTACACTAGAGCATGCGTAATCAGTGCTCTTTTCACGTGGACAGTCTTTGCAGTCACAAATTGTAGGCTGTGCACAGAGGTCTGCAGAGGGGTCGGTGCAGACCTCCCAGGCATGGATGGATGATAAACTGTACGTCACACCTGCTTAAGCGGACCTGCAGATGCGAAAAGTATAAATGGGCCATAAAGGAGAAGTTTGGTTTTTGTACATTAAGCCTTATAATAAGGATACTCACGAGCATTGTTCTACAGCATTATTCTGAATGGTGCAGTCTTGAGAACTGAAGTTCATTGCTGACGTCACCGCTGGCTGAAAATAGCTGAAAACTACAAAGGAGCATGTGCACTCAGCTAATCTGTAAAATAAACTTGTTTTAAAAAACATGAAACTCACCGAATGTTTAGTGTATGGAAACTGAAACACAAAGTTTAAAACCAACCTACAACCCAGGAATATATATGCCGTCGTCTAACTTTGTGTTTTAGTGTCGGTACATGCCACATGACACTACTAAACATTCGGTGAGTTTCATGTCTTTTAAAATGAGCATTAATTGTATTTTTTAACAGATTGGTTGAGTATACATGCACCTCTGTTGTTTTCAGCCAGCGCTGACGACAAACGAGCTCCAGCTCTCAGGACTGGTCTGATGTCATAAAAATGCTGCAGAACATCGTATGTGATTATACTTAATGTGCAAAAAACTGCACTTCTTCTTTAAGAGTCCATGATTCGCTTTGTGTGCACCCCTCAGTTTTCAGAGGAACTGCTGCCACATTGCTCATCAATGTTCATGTTCACATTAGACAAAAGGGATTGTTGAACTCTGAACCCAGTACATTTCTCTCAAGTAAAACTAAACAAGTGATTGGAAATAAATTTGACATAAAGGCAAAAAAATCACGTGTGCCTATTAATCTTTTTAGTTGTGTCACCGCATCTCCTTCACAGCATTTACTGTATGTTACCTGCTGCACACAATCATTCACTTGCTTCAGGAACTTTGGCATTCAACACAATTTGTACATTCTTCAGGAATTCAAAAATGATGTATCAGAAACAGAATATAACTCACAATTTCTTTAGGAAGCTTCATTTAGATGGCCAAAAGAAAACACAAAGGAATGAGAGGAATGAGGCCTAGAGCAAGGCTAAAGCCGTTTATCACTTAACATCTTCACTGGCTTTTGTTTGAATCTTGTCTGATTTTCTGTGTGGGAAACCGGCCCCAATAATGTCTGCAGAAGCAGTCTGTGTTTTTGTAACAAACAGCACAGCAGCTGGAACTTCCCACATTGTTGTAAACTAAAGAAAAAGGAAGTGAAGATACTGTAGGACAGGAGATGGTCTCAATCAGTGCTTTGGGTACAGAGTTAAAATACTTGCACATTATATTTTCAAATGTGTGACTAAACATCCTCTGGCTGTTTTTTTCAATTTCAGAGGTTAGTGCAATCACCAGATTTACATTTGTTAAGGCTTTTCATAATAAAAAGTAGGCCAACTTATCTAGTGGAGGAGGACAAAACAAAAAGCAGACTGACTGTCAGAACTGATGATGGAAACTCTCAGCTTCAGCAGTTTCCAAGATAATAGTTATGTTGTACTTAGTGAGCTCTTTAACTCAAATTTTTTTTTATTCAGTATTCAAACAAACAAACAATGGATGGTTTCAGTTAGTAACAAAATTTGCTTACCGCACACATGTTGGCTTTTTCCTGCTTCAGTTGTGAGGATAATGTTAAACTAAACTCCATATGTTGAGTTTTTCTATGGCTGTGGAAGTCGATACAGATATTAGGTATAGAGGACTGTTACTGACTCTGCCTTCTCCCTGCAGAACCTTTAGAATAAGAATGCCAGACTGAATTAGAGCCTTTTCTTCTGTATTTCTTGCATTTTCTGTAGGACTGTCCAGAAAACTGCTTTTTGTGCTCTGGAGATTTCACAGTACTCAACAGCAAAGAGTCAAATATTTGCCTGTGTGTGGGTCTAAGCTCGACATAGGAAGGACTATGTTAGCTATTTGTCTGTATTCAGGGATTCTATTATTTTGCTGTATTGTTGTATGCATTGTAAGCTGTCATTGAAATAAAAAAAAACATGTTTTTGTGTTTTTTTTTAAGGGCCTGACTGTTATCAGTTTACCAATATTATTGGCCGATATCAACCTATCGCCGATATATCAACTATCGGTATTGGCATATTCGTTGTCCGATAGGTGCCAATAGTAAAACTGTTTTTTAAGGCTGAAAAAAATACTTGGACTAGTGATTTAAAAGGGTGTAGTCATTTAATTTGTCCAGCAGAGGGCAGTCCATTATTTAATTAGTAATAAGTGAAGTGTTACTATTTGGTGCAGTGATGTTTGGAATAAAGTTTGTTAGATATCCCGCCCCCAATACATGTATCTTTGGCACACGTATTT
>JAQFJB010327568.1:0-10223 GCA_029874875.1 Naso minor
GTGACAGGCCCTGACTCAATACCTCTGGCAGACAAGGATTCCCGATGATAGACAACAGCTGTTTGGTGTTTCTTCACGAGAGACTTAGTTCTGATCATGAGGTTTTTTATGCTGGACTTAAAGAATTTGTGTTTTGATTCATACCTCATTCTCCACACATGTACTAAAGGACCAGTTCCGCCAGTACATTCAGGATAATGGATCATGAAATGATGTTTTACCTTAATTAAATTTTTTTTATTTAAGTATACGTTTCAATTAAACAACCGAAGGTTACACCAGTATGAGCATATTTCGTTGTAATGTAGCTGCGCTGACAGTGGCTAACGCTAGCTACATAAGTTCTATGTCATATTCTGTCAACGTGTCACCATATGGGTCCGCCTCTCCAAGGGTTAGCTGTTTCAGGAGACAGGTTAGCTCCGCCCCTGAGGCACAATCAGAGCCTACAGCTGTCCATCCACCAGACTGTTTATTGCTTATTAAAAAATGATCCCCATTAGCTGATGCCTAGACAACCAGCTAGTCTTCCTGGGGTCCATAAACCTTAATTATATTACAGCATTAAACAACACATGATAAATAAACCAGACATTGCGACATAAAGACATTACATAATACCTCGGCAATAAGTAGTCACAAACCAAAATCAAACAGTGTCACACAACTCAACACGAGAAATTCACCTTTGGTTCCCTTGAAGGTGAGATCTTAATTCTTTTTGAAAACGTGGCGTACTCTTGATATCCCTCATGCCACGCAGCATTAGATCATTCTCTCTTTTTCTCCCTGGAGAGTGAGAGCATTGCTTCAAACTGAGAGACGATTCTTCATTTTAGGACAAATATTCAGGTATATAATATTCAAGTCATTACGTGTAGGCAAAAACTTTACTAAAATTACTTTTATTTTCACCCTCATACTGCTGTAAAGAGTACCCTGTGCTGTGAGAATGAATTGTCATTAATCTGAAGTTTATTTACAATCACAACATCATTTGGAACATTTTTTTTCCAGTATTTTGTAGATGCATCACTCGATTTTCCAGCGGATTTGAAGCCTGAAGTTGAACACTGCAAACTGTTTACTGCCCCTTTTGCCCCAAATTTGAACCAGCAACACTAACAAAGCTTCAGCACCGCTTTCATTGACATAACAAAGATGCCATTAGATTTAAAGGTTATACTTGTATGTGTGCACGTAGCATATTAGTATTTACGTGTATATGTGTGTATGCAATACTTAACTGTGAGGACTTATGCCTTGTAAGTCACTAATTTCTTTTTCTCTTTATTTTTGCTTGAATTATCTTAGATGAAAAGATTTATTGGTGCAGTGTCAGCTGTAGGGATGTGCCCCCCATGTGGCAAAACTGTCATCAGGAGGACTGGCGTGGACGGACACCTGAAGACCTGCACAAACACCATGCAGACATGCACCTTGTGTGCATTTTTTATGTAAACACAGGATCTTCAACAGAGGTGTCTGAAGGTGGAGGTCTGCTGTGGGCTGTCTTCAGTATTTTAATCTGCTTTCACCTGGCAATTTTACTTGAATGTTGTATGTACTGTATTGATACATCTGTCTGTCTGCTAAGTGTGTTACTGTACGCCTGTCCAAAGCAGGTCCTTATTGAGAATGAGACCCCGTCTCAATGAGATAACCTGGATAAATAAAGGTAAGGTAAAGGTAAAGTAGCTTTATTGTCATTATACAATGAATTGTAAAGCAAAATTGCAAGGTTAGTCCTGAGCCTCTGCCGCTGAGTGCGCCACCACACTGGGCCAACCTAATGTGATGTGCCTAACATGCATGTTTTGTTGGTGGGAGGCAACCAGAGCACCCAGAGAAAACCCACACGGACACGAGGAGAACATGCCAACTCCACACACCAAGGACCTTCTTGCTGTGAGGCAACAGCGCTAACCACTGAGCTACTGTGTTGCCCCATAAATGCATGGAAGTAATAACTGCATATGACTCATGTATTACAAATCTGGAAAATAAAATTGCTTTCCAGTCGTTTTTTGACTGATGGAAAACATCTTGTAGCAAATACAAGGGCAGCCAGGAATAGATCATGGCATACCTAGATCACGGGCAAACACTCCTACTAGTCAACTAGCCCCCGTGCCTCATCACACCAGCTCCCTCATGCCCTGTGCATGTGAATCAGTCATCATCTGTCCATATTTGGGACTGTGACGACCCTACACCAGCCTCTACCTCCTGAAGCCTGGTGGGTGGAGCAGGGTCGTCTGTGAGATCAAGCTCACCTGGTCTGCTGGCCAGCCTATATAAGCTGGTGGCTGACAGCCCTTCACCCTCGTTCCTACAACTTGCATCCACCTTGTTGTTGTTTTTGGTTGTGTTTCCTTCATTTTAATACATTTCTGTTGTTTTAAGTAACCTCTCATACATGCGCTCCCCTCCTTGTTGCAAACCCTGAGATTCGTCACAGAGACCAAGCTGCTCAGCCCCCATTGTGTTTTCATCTTTTCCTCATCTTTTTTTATTTATTCTACCATTGAAGTCTAGACAGTTCATAGAACCTTATTTGGCACACTGGTAGAAGGTCATGCCAAAAGGCCAGGGCGCGAATTTGACATCAATTGACCAAAGGGTGGGGCTATGGCAAACAGCTGAAAAGGCAAACTTTGAACAGGCATCTCTCATGCCCTTGTTGACTTAGAGTCATGGAACTTTGTTCACATATTCCATTCATCAAAAGGAACAAATGTGTCTGAAGGACCCATAACTTGTTGTCACTAGATTTACCGCTATTTTGAATTTCATGAAAAATCGTACTCCTTCAAACTCCTCTCGGAATTTTCACAGATATCCATGAAACTCAGTACACACAATCTAGACCAATATCTATAATTCCATCAAAAGATAATTCCACCTTCAAAAGACTGGGGGAAAAAACCCAGCCATTATAAGCCAATGTAAATTGCAGAGGGCGTGGCTTTTCACTAAACAGTGGCCATATTCTACAAAACTTGGCAGAATGGTAGAGAGTCATGCCATGAGGCCAGGGTGCCAATCTTACATGGATCTGCTGAAGGGGGGCGCTATAGCAAACAGCTGAAAATGCAAACTTTGAACAGACATATCTACTGCTCTGTTTGATCTAGAGTCATGAAACTTTGTACATGTGTCCATCTCCTCATTCTTAACCATTCTTAAAGGACCTATAAGCTCGACCCATTGCATTTTCTGTAAATACATTTTTATGGCAAATGCTCAAAGAAGCAGTGTGTAGGTTTTAGCACCATCTAGGGGTAAAACTGAAGACCTTCTGTCGGTCTTTTCTTGCCACACTCAGTTTTTGTGATCATATACACACATTGCTAACTTTCAAACAATGCTTCATTATTTTACAATGGAAGTCTACGGCAGCATCTATAACCGTCTGCTTAGCTGTAATGACACTTTGCAGAATGGTGGAAAATCATGAATCTAAGAGGCTTTTCGACTGCTTGGCCCCCTCATTGCTGCTTGCAGCTATATTTGTGTTTATTTTCAGATGATCTCCTGTCACTGAGGTTGGTTGTGAAATGATTCTGAGGAGTATGTTAAAGAGAATACCACAAAGTATCCTTATGGTTTGTCCAGAAGAAGCGATTTCTCCTCACTTTGTGCATGCATGTGATTTTTGCGTGGTTCTCACTGACCTCAACAATTGTCCCAGCATAAAAATCGTCATCATGTTGATGACACACCACTGTCCAATGATATCTTTGCTTTCATCTGTTCTCTGCATTTTATCTCCTCGATGGTGTCAGAGAGGATGGGCTGATCAAATTCAAACCTTTGTGTATTTTACATGCACACTTAAGAATCTGCTTTATTTGAGTGGAGACAGCGGATTTCTCTGTGGATGACCTTTCATGGTGTGAGACTGATCATCTGATGGAGATGCACTGTTGAAGGAACCACCAGAAGTTGTTTTGGCTCTTTCTTACAGATTTGTTCACAGTCTCGTTGTCAATGTAGAACAGCTGTACAGAGGTACTGGCAATCAGTAGACACTCATGTAATGCATTTGGAATGTCTTTCTCTTCACTGGTCATCTGTCTGCTGTTCTTTTTAAACCCCACCCACTCCATCTGGGGACCTTTCCCATGGCTTGCTTTTAAGGGTGCATCCATTGCAATTTTCTTGGCTGATCCCAATGACTGATTTTGCAAAAAGTCTAACCTGTCAATATAGATTTTTGCGGATTCTGATCAGAAAAGGAAAATAATTCATTTTCACTAGGTCAGTCAAATCCAGTCTAGTCGGTCTGCGGATCCATTCTGGGTTTTGTCTGCTGGTATGTGGGGGATGTCTGGCTTCCATGAATCAGCTGAGCAGTGTGGATAACGGAGTGAATGATGCAGGAGTATAATGCAGAGATTTTCCTAACAAGTGGAGGCATCTGTTACTGGTGGATGAATGAACTTGATGGAAGGGATTAAAGAACCTCATTTTATTGTTCTTTCAGTGGTAAATGAATATAATGTCAGCTCTGTGATGAACTGCTGAATTGCTCAGGGTGTGCCCTGCCCTTGCGAGTTTTTGTAAACTTTACAGAAAGAGGTTTCTCTGTCATTTGTGGACGGACGGACAACCCAGAAAGGACGCATGTAACAGAAAAGTGCTTAAGACATCTGACTTAACAGATTCTTCAGAAGGAAGTTGCTCTGATGATTTTTAATTGGTGTCATTTAGGAACTTCTACATTTTAGCCTTTTCACTTGTGAGGGGTTTTTTTCTGCTGTCAAGTGGCTGACATCTTTTCTTTAAAGAGAAAAAAAGATTTCTGTACCTTCTTTTGGAGCTTACTTTGAGTTGTTCAATAGTCAGTTCAGTTTTACCTTATTGTTTTCTGATAAACCAAGTAAGGTCTGTATTGTTTTCTGCATAAAAGCTCAAACAAGTTCATTCTGTCTTCTTTCTTTGATGATTATATAGTCAAGGTAAATACATCTCCTACTCCTGCATTTTGTTAATGATCTTTCCTGACACAATATCTGATATATCCTGATAATCTTTTCTCTTCTTTAATATCATGGTACTTTTGTCTGAAACTGTTTAGGAGTGTATTTTGAAAAAAGAGGATTCTTTGAACCTCCTCAGGGACTTTTTTTCTTATATCACAGTGTTTTTAGGCTGTATCTCATATTTTTAAATCTCCTTAAAATAACTTCATTAATGTTAGAACTCAGAATCAAAAATTACATCCTCATAACATCACCCATGTCTTCTCTCTGCCAAGGAAAAGAGACAAGAGGTGTCTAATCAAGAACGGGAAGACGCAACAAAACATGGGAGAAGCCTTGAAAAAAAGCCACCTCAACCCCCTGAAGACAGTCATCAGAGAGAGGAGGAATGTCCACTCCCCTCACCAACATCCACCATTAAGGATTGACCCCCTGCACTCCCTCAAACCTCATCACAGTCTCTCTCCCCTTCAGACATCCTTTACCCAAAATGACCAAATGAACGCGTTGGTTACTGCTGGAAACAAACTCACACCCTTCCCTACTCCCATCTTCTCTCCCTTAAACTCCCCTCGCCCTCCATTTCCACCAATGGCTTCACATCCTTAGCCAGTCTCAGTGAATTTGTCACAGTTAAAGCACCAAGCCGCTTCACCTCTTCGATGACGGCATTAGTCCCATCATCTGTCTCCAGAGCTGAAAAAAGTCAAATCACATTCAGTTATCTGTGTACAAAACACAGCAAGCTCTAACTGATATTTGCTAGATCCAAGCTGCAAAGCAAACAACACTCATGACTGTTCCAAGGAACAGTCTCAAAGTGCTCAAATGGTTCTGTAAATTTATCAATTTTAGCATCCATTCCAGGTCAGCCACAGGATGTCCCAAAAAATGGGCCAGATAATTCTTTCAACATGCTAAATGTAGCCTTAACAAATGTTGGGCTTTTTTTTTTTAGGAAATCAGTGATTTTATTGTCAAGCACAATCTTGATTTTATGTTCTTAACCAAAACTTGACCGAGGTCATGGCGTCATAGCAAGGCTAACAAATGCAGCAGCGGCTCGGCTCTCTCTTGGTTCTGAGTATGTTTTGTTTTTGTGTCTTCCGTTAGGTACTGTGCTAAGCAGAGCAGCAGCTCTTATCAGATATAATCAGTCCCAGTTGTTAGTCATCGGCGGTCGCTGCACTGATTATGGATTTGATTTAAGTGCCTCTGGCTCTCCCTCTGGAGATTAAACACGCCACAAAGGCCACAGGGATTGCCATCCCACCTTCAAGACGCTGCTGCCGTGAAGGGAAGCAGAAGTGGGGCAGGTGGATTGGGCTAAAGGGCTTTTCACACTGCCATGCGGCAACTATCCTGATAACCGCCTCACTGCTGGAGATTTCCTCTGGGAAGCCAGGCGTTTTTGAAAGCCGCTGCTGCTGCTACGGTTATGGCAGGGAGGAGCTTCACACATGTACCTGTATCTGCCACCAGGCGGCTGCTGCAAAAAGTTCAACATGTTGAACTCCAGGCGGCAGAGCAAAATCAAAAACCCCTCTGCTGCCCTTCCCTAATTGAAATGACAAGACGCGGCAAGTTGCCACGTGGTGGTGTGAAAAGCCCATAAGGGCGAGGCTACAGGCTAACTGGTACCCGCCAGCACTACTGAGCCTGTTTCTTCTGAATGCTAGGTCCCTCACCAACAAGATGGATGAGATCAGAATGAGAACAATGCCTCACTGTGTGACCATCATCACAGAGACCTGGCTGAACCAAAACGTACCGGACAATGCTGTCGAGCTGGCTGGCTGCTCTGTTCACAGAGCAGACCAGACGAAGAACTCCAGGAAGAGCAGAGAAAGACTCTGCATCTATATGAACAACAAATTGTATACGGCAGCGGACATGGTGGATTAATACTGATAACTAGATGTGAGACCAACAGAGAGCATTTAGGAAACTAAACTCCACTACCACTGAGCTATCACCACACTCAGTAGATTCATACTGACTACAGAAATAATGACATTAAAGCAAGGTGTATTTGGCTGACACTGAACCCCATGCTGAGTTTCACAGCAGTGGTGTCACCAGTGTGCCTGTGCTGTGCTTTGACGTCCACTCTACTACATTTCTGTAACAAATGACCACTATTCCAGTAATTATTCTTCACTTTGCTGACTTGGAGATTTATGAGTTTTTTTAGTCTAGTCCGAGTTACTTTGTCAGAATTACTTTTTTTTAGCCGGTTGCTGCCATATTTAAAAAATGGTGGTCATCTTGAATTGTGAGATAGAGGGAAGCTTTTCTACAGTTCTAAAGTTCTGAATTCAAATTCTCCATCTTGAAATTTAACATTGAAATAGCAATTTCCAGGAACTATGTGTGGTAGGTAAATTGAACTAATTTCGTCCTCAGTATAATTAAATATCCATCCCTAATAAGAAAATTGATAAGAAAATGGATATCATTAAAAATGTCTGCCATAGGTGCCATGTTGAAAATTCAGAATGCCTCCATATCCAGTTTGTTTTGGAATGCTTTTGGCTTTAACTATCAAATTTTATGCTTGTATCACAAAATGAACAATTGTTTTAGTTATCTGCACCACTAACTGAGCTCTTTAAGGAAGAATTTCCCAGGGTTGGCTGTGCTGTTTTACACATCTTAAATAATTCTTTGTTTTCTAGCTCTTTCTCAGTTTTAAGCACGCTGTTATTCACCCTCTTTTAAAGAAAAAAAGCTTAGACTATCTGACCCTGTACAATTACAGACCTATCTCCAACCTGTCATTTTTATCTAAGGTTTAGAGAAACAATTGCATCAAAATAGATTTTTGTGAATCATAATAATGTTTTTAATTGTTTTCAGTTAGTTTTTTTTTTATCTTTTCCAAGTACTGAGACAACTCTTATCAAACCAAGTGAAGAACAAGCATTGACAGTTAAAAACCTGAAGGAGGCGGTTTTGCAGCATAAAGGATGCCAACTGCCATAAAACCCCAAAGAAGAAGAAGCAGCAGCTCTCATCAAAGTATCAAATGATTTACTTTTGACTGCAGACCAAGGTGAATGCTCTATTTTAGTTCTTTTATATTTCAGTGCCACATTTAATAGTTGCCCACAGTATCCTCTTACACCGCCTAGAATGTTGGGTAGGTCTGAAGGTCATGGCTTTTAGCCTATTAAAATCATAGCCTGCCTTTTTGACAGATCATTTTCTGTTGCCCTGGGTATTTCCATGTCTTTGTCAACCTGATTAAGTTGCGGGGTCCCTCATGGTTTGGTTCTTGGCCCCCTTTTATTCTCCATTTTTATGCTAACTCTCTGCAATGTTATCAACAATCATGACATGTATCATTTCTATGCTGATGACATGCAGCTATACCTTCCATTAAAACCCTCAAACCTTACCTGCCTTGTTAAAATGACATGTCTCTCCGACATCAAAGCCTGGATGTCACAAAACTTTCTGAAGTTTAATAATGACAAATCTAAAGTTCTGCTTTTTAGTCCAGCAAATATCATCAGCTCCTTTGGTTCTCACGTTGATTTTCTCCCAAACAATGTTACACAGTCTGCAAGGAATTTGGGTGTGATTTCTGACACAAATCTTTGTTTTGATGAATAGGTAAAAAATGTGAAGTCCTGTTTCTTTCATCACCTGGTTATTTCAAGTCAGTTTCTAAAATTAAGGCATTTTTATCTGTTGTCTACTTACAAAAAGTTGTACATGCTCTTATATTTCACCAACTGGACTACTGTATTGCACTGTATGCAGGCATCAAGCAGAGCTCCCTCTACGTTTCAAACTGGCTCAGAACGCTGCTGCAAGACTCATTACTGGAACTCTGGGGCACAATCACATGACCCCTCTGCTTGCCTCCCTGCATTGACTTCCTGTCAAATTACGAATTGATTTTGAAATTTTATTACTCACCTTTAAAGCTTTAAATGGCCTCGCTCCTGCATATATTGCTGACCTACTGACCAGGTATGTGCCCACACAGCCAATGAGATCTGTGGACGAAGCCCTGCTTGTCATTCTCAAGTCACGATCGATGACCAAAATCAATTAAACACTTGCCATTACAGCTCCTACTCTGTGGAACTCTCAACCCATTAAACTCAGACAAACTGTCCCATTATTATTGTCTTTCGTTTTACTCTGCCTGGTGTTGCTTTGATTTTTATTTTTTATCTTCTTTTTTTTGTCTATCACTTTGTAACAATGTTAAGAAAAGTTGATTATAAAAACTTTCTGTAAAAACTTTTGCACTATGGTATTTCCTTTGACCAAACTGCTGAAGGACAAGGTAAAATTTATTTGGTTGTCAGAATATGAGCAAGCCTTTGACAATATAAAACCTCTGTTGTGTTCTGCTCCTGTTTTGGAAGCTCTGCGTTTTGTGTGTGGATGCCAGCCAGGTAGCAGCAGGTGCCGTCTTGCTACAGGGGGACGACTAGGGGGTGGTTAGATCAGTTAGCTTTTCTGAAAAATTTAACTGACCCTTCGCTAAGGACTGCTCTCTCAAATGCAAACAGGCCAATCATAGTGCAGCATCTGCCAGCTCTGACTGTGGTCTCACAACTACATAGCTGTGCTCTGCTGAAACTCATGCAGTCTTTTGGGATTTTCTTAATTTTTAGGCTGGATCTGTGAAGTTTCAAGCTTGTCGTGGTTTAACATTTTGTCTGGGGTACTTTTAGTGATGTTTGTCATTCGGCAAGGTTAGAAGGAGATTTACGTTCTTTACCTTTCAAAAATCAAACACTGAAAAGTGTAACATTTTGCTCCGGGTAAAACTGTTTGGCCGTCCTCATTCCCCATTGAACTCCTCACAGTTTAACAATCACAGCTAACGTTACATCTGCTTTAGTAACCCTTACATAAATATTGAAGCCATGTTACTTTGTTAATGGTAGATATTAGCTGGTTATTTTGAATTACTCATAGCTATTAAGAGCACTAGCAAGCCTGGCCAGCCAAGCTAAAGTCTGTGGCTGCTGTCTGGAAATAGCAGCTCTCAACGGTTTGCAGCATTTAACCCAAACTCCACCCACTGGAAAGTAGGGATGTTAACCGATGACCATTTAACCGGTGGTTGACCGGATCAACGTTAACCGGTCAAAATTTTCCTTAGTCGGTTAAAAAAAAAAAAATTTTTTTAAAAACCATGTTAATTATACAAAAGAGTTATGTCATTTATTAAAAGGCACACAGTGAGTATGGTTTCATACAGGCAGT
>JAQFJB010327664.1:0-10206 GCA_029874875.1 Naso minor
GTTGTGACTTGTTCATTTACCACATTGTTATTGTTAGACTCAGATTAGCACTTTATGGAATTTTAGAATCAAATAGTACTGATAGTACACCGCATGGTGCGTGACACCGGTAATCAGCAGTGGCAGAAGAAGAAACACATAACGTGCTACTCTGAGTCTAGAAATAACATGAAACAAGTCACAACAAGCTTAGAGGATGGTTTATAGTTGTTGGAAAGTTTATCTGACGACTTGCGGCGGAGGCAGGCTAACACTTCCCATTGACTACCAGTATTTGAGCTAAGCTAATTAGCGGTGGATGAGCTCTGCCTGTCTCTTTCTTGTTACTGTACGCACAGCTGAAAGAGTGGTGTCTATCTCCTTGTTTGGAACTCGTGAGGGAGGCAAATAATAAAAAGGGAAAAAAAGCTGGCATATCCCTTTAAGCACAGAGAAAAGCCAGCATTTCAATTTTCATCACTTAAATGGAAAACTGAGAAACAGTCCAGTACCAGTTTCTTCTCCTTTAAAATCTTTTCTCTAATGTTTCTGCTACTTTACATGTCACAAAGCGCCCTGGAATCACTTCAGCTGATCATAGATTTTCCCTCTCAGGACTGAAAGTTTACCTTGATAGTTTTGTGACAGGTCTATTAATTCATACAACCAGTTTTATTTAGCTATGCAGGTGCTAAGATTTAAAATCAGAAACACTTTATTGGTCCTGGGTGGGAGGACACTGGGTATAGATAGACTGGGGAAAAGATAGATTTACAAATACATTTTGATTATTCTTCAATTTAAGTATAGTTTAGGTGACTATGTTTTGCCTTTCAGGCTTTAAAGCACAGGATAATTATGGTATTTATTTGAAAATTGATAACAAAGGCAGCAGGCGACAAGTGACAAAGGTCTCATGTAAAAATAATTTAAAATGTGACTTTATTGACAATTGTGTGGAAGATCCTGATAAACAAAAATAGATGAAACTTTAGTAAGGCAAATGTAAAACAAGAATCTGCCACGGCCATCACCAATATTGTTATTGTTGTTGTTGTTTTATTTCATCATATTAGCAACAGAGACCAGAATTGACCACACAGTATTTCCTGCCAGGGTCTACACAAACATGTCAACTTTTATTTTGAAAATCTTGGCCAGAACAGCTAGTGTGTCACTGTTACTGCATGGATGCTGGTGGAAATTGATGGTGCTCGAGTGAGTCATCATGAGTGTTAAGCGACCCTCTGTGGTAACAAGGCGTAATTACATGTTGGTTTTTATTTTGTTTATTGTTATGAGGCTTTTGTCACACTTACAGGAAGTACTTCTCAAGCAGTACTCAAAACTGTTCAATGTAAATGTGTCACCCTGTGGCTGCGTCATGCAGCCCAATGCTCCTCACCTTGGTGCCAGTCCAGATGCAAAGGTGTATGACCCTAATGCAGCTCCTACTTTTGGACTTACAGAAGTTAAATGCCCAAACATCTGTAAAATTTCTAATTAATACAATTTTGTTAATATTCTGATCAAAATGTTCAGCCAAAATGGTAACTGTAAACACCAGTAACTTTTGTCTCCTGCACTTGTCAGATCTTACCTGTGTATCTAGGAGCCTATATGTGTAAACATCTATAAATGTAATGAATTGCAAAAGACATGCTTTTGAGTTTTAAGTAGTTTATTAAACAAGTAATTGTTATTTGAGCCAGCCGCTCTTGTTAAAAAAAAATGTTAAGACTAATAAATGTGTTATTATTCTGGCTCACTTGAGGTGTTCTTGGCAAGTTCTACACACAATTACAGTAACTGTAACTAGACTGTGTTTGTATTACATCAGAAAGATATTAAAAACAAATGTAAAAAAATGTGAAACGGTGCAGAAACTAAATGCCTTTGATCTAACGAGCATTAAGCTCATTGTAGGTGCATTAACCTACCAAAATTTCATGTCAATCAAAAAATATAATTCATTCATGCTTTGTGTATTCAAAAGCAGTGGTGGAAAATTTTCTCAAATTATTTAAATACAAAATAATGTTCTAAATGTTAATAGTACAGGAGACATTATCAGAAATATGTACATTATGTATCAAAAGTGAAAGTACTCAGATGCACAATGGCACCTTTAAAAATGTGTATTTTGTTATTATTTCGTGTTTATCACAAACAAATAAGTGTAAGAAATAATTTGTTATTAATGTGGAGCCAATTCAAATTCTTTCAAATTATTCAGATACTTTCTTTCAACTCAAACTGGTTCATCGATAACGGAAAATAGTTGGCAATTAGCTCAATCAAAGATAATTAATGGATTAAGCGTTAAAGCTCAAAGTACAAGTATAAAGTGGCACTAAACAGGAATACAAAAGTGAGGTACGAGTATGTCAAAATTATACTTAAGTGCAGTTTGTGAGTAAATGTACCATTTCATTCTACCACTGTACTCTGAAGTACTCTATGCAACAGGTCTGTGGCCTCTCGAATCAAGTGGTCCCTGAAAGTTGGTCATGAGGCAGCAGTTGCTCCACAGCTGGTTAACGGTCTCGGACAGAGTCTGAGGAAGAATGTCGTCCCAGATGTGGTACTCTTTCACTCTTCTGATCGCTCCTTCAGCAAGAATTCCAAGCCGAGCTCTGCTTTGTGTTTTCAGAGCGTCTCCTCCGCTGAGCGGCGCTGTGGTTTTAAACGGGGGTACGATCAGCTTTGCCCCGCGGTCAGCCAGCATCTTCTCGACACTGAAGCGTTCGTCTGCCATGCAGCCGTCGCCCGGCTCCAGTAAGTCAAGGACTCCACAGCGCTCAGTGAGCTCTCGATTTGAGATGGAGCCAGTGTAGAGACTGGACACAAACGTCACAACACCACACGGGGCGATCCCAATTAACCCTTTGAAGGTTGTGGTGTTTTCATAGCTTGAAAAATCCTCTGACTGGAGAGTGATTGATGACGGGCTCTGGCACCGCACCTCTGTACAGTCAATGATCACCCTCACCTCTGGACTGTACTGCCTGAATTTGAGTGGCATGGTGGACTTCACTTGTTGTTTGCTCATCCAGATGGGCAAGGTGCCGAGGAACAGGTAGAGGTAGTTTGCCCAAGTTATAACAATTTGGTACACTGTGGATATACTGACCTGAAATATCTCAGCTAGCACCTTCTCTTTCAGGCCTGCAGCAACACGACAACAGTACAAGAAAAACTCATCAAGTAACTGCAACCTGCGCTCTGGGCTGGGTGAAGTGAGCGCAGGTGTTTGGCCCTTTTTTTGTGCTTTTGACCAATGCCCGAGCATGGATACTGATGGTTGAACAGCCTCCCAGAAGGCATGAAAACGCTCTTTTGAAGGGAATCTTGTGTAAAAGCAGATGTCCTCATCTGAGACACAGAATCTCTGAAAAAGCAAATGGTCCGCTGTCAGTCGCGTTAGCTCTTTTTCCAGCTTCTGAACTTTCGCTTCCAACTGCTGTATGTGTACAGATGCAGCATCCAGTGCACCTGTATGCGATTTTTGGGTAACAAAAAAGAGAAGAAAATTGAAGCAAACTGACTCACTATCAGATAAATCCTTAACCTTAGCCTATTGGACTAATAAATCTTTGACACAAGTCCATGTGTCACACAAAAACATACACATGTACATTTTTTTTATATTTAAACGTGCAATATTTGAGTCATGTATGTTATTTTCAGACTTTGTTGCATTTTTAAGAACATATTGTAGCCTGGTTATGGTATCCTGTGCCGATGTTTAAGAAGTGGAGTAATATTATTATTAATATTGCGTAGTTTTCAATAAAGAGGGTTTTTATTCCACCAGAGCCTGAAATTCCTCTCCAAACAAAGATGGCACTGGCCATGCTCAGGGATAAAACACTCCGGTGACACTGTCAGTTAGGAGGGTGTACTGTAATGGTCATACTAAAAGAGTTAGCCGACAACCAAAAACAAATAAGAACACATCAATGACACACATTTAATTCCAGTCATTTCACAAGACATCAATGGCAGAGTAACGTTAACTGTTTTTTGTTGCTGTTGTTGCTTTTCTTCTCTTGTCATTTTATCTTTTATTGGACAAACCATTGTACACTCCCCTAACCGACAGTGTTGCTGCTGAGCATGAGTTTTAACACAGATACACAGACGCCTCTGCTGTCCTTTGGAACGATACCTGAACACAGGGGGCTGCGGGCTGGTCCCCCATGGGTAGGTAGGGCTCCGAGGTATCCTATATCTCATAACAGAAAATAATGGAAAATAGCAATAATGATAATGGATGGATGAATGGATGAATGAATGAATGAGTATACAAAGACACCCCCCACCTTCATATTGTTACTCCCATTCATTATCATCATTGTTGTTGCTAGTATTTATTATTATTATGATTATGATTATTATTATTATCATCATTGTCACTATCATTCTTTCCATTATTTTCGAAAAGAAGGCACATCATCATCATATCACTATTTTTTTCTCTCTCCTGTAATTATTATTATTATTATTATTATTTATTTTCTTTTTTTTAGTTTTACTTATTTATTTTTTATTAATATTATTACCGTTTTCTCTAATGATGATATATAATGTATATTTATTATTATATATTAATACTAAACTGCTAGATTTACAATTGAAACACACACTCACACACACACACACACTCACACATACACACACATTGGTGTACTATTAATATTGTCGTTGTTTGTTATTCACTCCCTGTCTGTCTATGTCACTGATTGTTTCTCACTCTTTGTTTGTCTGTCCATGTCACTGTACTGTATTATTGCACAATCTAAAAA
Organism: Naso minor; assembly: GCA_029874875.1. Classification (NCBI taxonomy): domain Eukaryota; kingdom Metazoa; phylum Chordata; class Actinopteri; order Acanthuriformes; family Acanthuridae; genus Naso; species Naso minor. Next base: position 4,788 of record JAQFJB010327664.1, read on the forward strand.
AAAAAGAAGAAAGAAACTGGATACAGCATCAAGTCCAACAGAGCAGCAAAAGATCTAATCAGGCTTTGAGAAGCACAGTGCAAAAAACAAGGACATAAAAGGACTCTGACGGGTTGACATGAACCAGTTCTGACAGGAAAACTGGGACAGGTTCAGAAATGGGGACATTAGAGCTGGACAGCAGAGAGACTGAAACACTGGAGGAAGAGCCGGTGAGACAGTGACCACATGGTAACCTCTGGGACTGAAAAATTAATCCAGTGGTGAAATGCCAAAAACTGCAATTCCCCAAATGGCCTCTTTAGGCAGCTCCAAAAGTGAGTCAGCCCCGATAGCGCCAGGTGGTGCAACCTGGTGGTCTGTGGGCATACAAAACATGATGTTGGTTTTAAATTTCCTCTGTCATGATAAATGTATCAGAGAATTTATTTTTATATAATTCATTCATTTCATTTCAAACCCTTATTCAGTCCTGGAAGATCACTGAGGTTTCCCTCATTTTCAATGATGTCAAGACATACAAGAACAGAGTTAAAACATTTCCACAATAAATAAAAATAATGCTTAGCAAAATCACTTAATTAAAGCTTAAATAAAGTGTAATTAAGTTAAGTAAGCTTTAATTAAGTCAAATAAATCCACTTAATTAAAGCTTAAAGATATGCAACATGATTGATAAATTGTACTAACAGATGCTTCAAGACATCTGTGCCATAGCTTTTTTGGTGAATAAAATTTTAGTCTCATTTTATTTATATGTTAGCAGCACTTAGCACGTATCAGTGTCTGCACCAGGGTTAGCCACCTAGCAAGGAGTAGCATGTAGCCCAGCTTACTATCCTTAGCTAGCTTGGTTCAAGCTAGGGTTGCGTGTTTCAACATACAAGTTTCATTCAGTCCACCTCAACCCCACCCAAGCTCCACCTTTTTGCCCATTTTTGGCGGATTTTGGATTTTTGCCTTCTACTGCCAAGATAGCGATGAGCAATATCACCATGTGATTTCCACCTGCTTTGAAAAGGTTCCCCAAAGATTGAATCATTTGAAGAATTTCCAACATACAAAAAATTAGTTCAGGACACGACATATTAGTTCGGGTCAACAAACACAAGAGGGTGTGTCAGATTCTTCAGGTTGTCATGCATTATGCAACCCTCTCTGTAGATTATGTAACCTTACTGACCCTATGGCTCAAAATGGTTCTGTCAGTATTTAAAAGCATTAAAAGCAAGCCAATGGCTGAACACCTGTTGACCTTATTTTTATATTTTGGCAGTAATTACTGTTCATTACACCTCACCCATTACTATAACTTGCTCATTACAAATATAATTAACACGTTCTCCCAATTTGTTTAATCTTGCACACTGACCTGATTGCACTTCTGAGAAAATCGAGGATACTTATGACAGTTGGGTGACAGTTACCTAAATAATGCTTGTACATTACCAACAGAAATACCTGCATGTGTCAGTAGACAAAGCAAGATGTTCCACTGGTCACCACTGAAGATGTACGCAATAAAGACGAGACAGACTGAGCTACAAAGAATTTCACTTTATTTAATATTGACCACGTTTGTTTTTAATTAAGAAATCCCTGGAGTTTATACAGATGATATGTACAGAGGTTCATCTTCAGTCATTCCATATTCTCGCATGCATTTGACTTGTTTTAAAATACAAAAAGCTTATGTACACAAGTCTGAATTTTCTTGGCAGTGTAGTATTTGGACATGACTCACTGTTCCACTTTACTTTGGATGAGATGACAGGTGATAAATCAAGCCACCTTCAGGTCGTTGCTGTGTAAGATAAACCAATTGCAAATATAGATATATCAGGCTGAAGGTGTGGTAAAGGTGCGCCACTCGGCAGCAACAAATCACTTTGCTACCAGGCCTCGTAAATTATCCTCTGTTAAGCTAGTAATTAGGTAAGAGGAAAAGCACCAAAATAATTATAACTTGATAAAATTGCTTGAGGTAAAACACTATTTTCACACACATTAATGTTTGAAATCAAAACCAACCATCAGAAGTTTCACTAACTGTATGATTCTCACCTCCTCCAAACAGAGCAAACATTTTAAAGGACGAGTTCACATTTTTTCGAGTCCTTCTTGAGCCAGTATGGACATTTAGAAATCTCAGTCCCAAAAACCGTTTCTCCAGTCCATGTACTGGCCCTGAAGAAATCTTTTTTTGATCGGATTCCAGTTAAAGAGACGCATGACAAAATCCATTGACCTCATTCTGTGTAAAAAACCAAAAAGTTCAGCCAAAGGTTATACGAAGCTCAGAGTCAGACCAATCAAGTCAGTACCTTCCAGACTTACTCACTTACTCATTTCCTTCTTTGTTTCAACATTCCTCTGCCACAGTTCAACAAACTTTCAGGAGGAACTTTCAGAATCTAGAAGATACCAGACTGATATGTCTGTATCAGACTGGTAAAGCCTCACTTAAGCTTCAAGGGAGCTACATTAGTAAATATCCCGTCCACAGTGCTCACAGTGGCCACAGTAATAATACTAATTCCACTAAAAAACATTTAAGGCTGCACTGAAGAGTTTGCTTCTTGATGTGGGACACCAAACAAAAATCACAGTGGTTCTGCTCTCCTTAGCCAATGGATAAACATGTCATCTCACACTCTTGGGCGTGAACTGAGAAAGGAAACCACACCAATGCCAGCAGCAGACACATCAAAGAGGTATGAGGAAGACTGATGGTTAAATTGCACTGCCTTAGAGTTTATATTGGTGAGAAAATTACAGTTTAATTAGAATTTGAGCATGTGTTCACCTTCAGTGTGCATAAACCAGCATAATTGTGAATTAAACTTAAACGGCAATTTAAAGGATAAGATCGGGATTAAAAATCAGACAGTACTGTACGATTTTCCCCTGAATGAAAAAACACATGTCCAGGCAAGCAGTGCGTGTTAACATGGACACCCTTAAAAAAAAACAACAACACACACACACACACGAAAGGTGTGAGTCATGTCTACCACATCCACCAGCAACACAATTACAGACAGACTTTGAATTTCCAACCTTACTGGAAAAAAACATCGTGTCTGATGGTTAAAATTTTTTTCTGGTCACGTTGCCACATCCGGCGGAAAAGGTGTATAATGTTATTATCCAACAGTATGTCTCAGGTAATGAAGATAATACCAGCTACATGTATGCAGGTTCAGAGTCATTTCGACTTTAACACATGGTAACACTTAGTTAAGATGATTCAGCCTCTTTCCTTCGGGGGTGGGATGGGGGGGGGATTTCATAAGCCATAAGCCACAAAATATCCCTTTTGTGGTACTAACTTTCTGTTCCGTTTGCATCTTTCATTCAGTGCCAGTTCGATGAAACACAGAGTAACTGTGAGTCGTGTGAAAAACTCAGGACAATGAAATATGAGCAGAAACATATTATATAGCAATGCATACATACAGAAGTTATGGCCAAATATTGCTAGCAAAACATTTTTTATGCAACCCCCAATAAAAGACACAGCAGACCTGAGGCAAGCTAAGGTGGAGCCGCGGAGTAACTGCATGACACCTAACAGACAGCTAAAGGCTGCTATCACTCGCAGCATTAGAATTTAAGCCTTGTATAACTTGAATGAGTGAGTTATGTAAACATACATCCCCTATACAGTTGTGATGAAGAGGTGAATTAGCTGTAGGAAATGAAACAGTTTTTTTTAATCACTCTGTATACACATTTCTTTCTGCTGTAATTTGGGACATTTCATTATGGGGCTCTATGGGGTTGACTGGCTTTCAGAGTCAGCCTCAGCAGCTTTTGGCATTTTTCAGAGGTTGCCGCCTGGTTACACATCAGTTCAGTTCCTCAATGGTCACTTAATCTGTAATCAAAGACACATGAAAATCACCTATCTTCACATGCTACCTTCAAGGAAAATGCTGTCAGAAACTTGTGCCTCAGATACAGCCAGCCAGTCTGGGTAATGCTAACAGCGCTGTGTGCTACATTGTGAGATTTTCCTTTTCAGATTTTACATCAGCTTTCCTAACAAATGAATATTTCACATCTTATAAATGTAGTCAACACCTTTAATAGATTCTGTCTTGTGATGCAGCTGACAATTACACCCTTTATTGTATTACTATTTAAAATATTTAATGCCAATAGCTCTACCCTTTCAAAAAGCTGCTTGTTTGACAAGTGTATGGCACTCAGGAGCGTGAAGGATAACCTGTCTGCAGCATCAGTAAAGAGTGTAATGCATGAGGGTATTTAGTTATTGCAAGTAGCCCAGCAACAGATCAGGGAGCAAAAGCTGCTACACTACAGTACAATGATGGTATTCACAGAAATTCAATGGCATTTTCTGTATACAAAAGGTGTAACATGAGAGGATCCTTGCATACTTTACACTCAAAACCTGCTTAACTTGCCACCCTTTTTTATTTTAGATCTCTGAGGCATCTATTCTTTAGAAAATAATGGCAAAGTAGATCAAAATATCCCATTCTGAGTTTCTCAGGAACAATATTCAAAGCAGGACATGAGGTGCATAAGGGATGTTTGAATGAGACAATGAGAACCTGATTCATGCTGGTTGTGCCAGTCAGCGAACTAAACATCAGGTACAAGTGTCAGATTTTGGTTGTCTTTGCATGGTAGACCTTGGAGTTGTTTTACATTGATCATTGAGCTTGAATGTTAATTTGACTCTAGAATGGAAACCAATCAAGAGAGGTTGATCATATTACACAAAATCTAAAGCATCAACTGCAAAAACAAAAAGTGAAATGGTCAACTATAAACATAGAAAAATAAAAAAATATTTCAGGTGCATTTCACAAACTTAGTGTAATAACATTAGTTTGAAAAAAAGAAAGAATACCCATCCGTTAAGGCACACTATGTCATATTTTTAGACGGTAGAATGCTGTTTAACATGAAGACATGTGTCTGCTTTCCGACCACCGTTCCTACTTCACTTGCTGTAAACACTGGACTCTCTGTCAACTACAGGCTGAGCTGGCAAAGCGTTTGCCATAGCCACAGCTCATTTAATTCATATCATATCAATGGGTCAGTGGTAGAGGTCAATACAAGTTGTGAAGTCCTCAGCTTCACTTGAAAGTCGTGTTTTCAAACACAGTGGACAGTAGATGTTGTCAACAAGTCAGTGTAGTGAAAGATTTAACTACTTTGCAAGTTCTCCGAGCACAACTAATGGTCTGTGCATATGACTTCTGATATTTATAAGCAACCCATAATGTGCTTTATTGTAATTACTTTTTTCACGTTTTTTTAAAATGAATGGTGCACTGCAGCTGCCTTAGGGAATTCTATCTTATTCAAAAAAAGTCAAGAGTAACATGCCAGCCACCTGACAAGAAGACTTATGAGGCCTTGCATAAATAATCCAAAA
>JAQFJB010327771.1:0-10189 GCA_029874875.1 Naso minor
CACAAAACTTCTTAATGGATTTATGTAAAGACCAAAATTTGCAACAACACACACACACACACAAACTCACACACACATACTTTCATTGGTCATGGTTTGCCCCGCCCTTTTATGTTAACTCTGCCCCCTTCAATAACTCATCAACCCTGTGTTGCAGACTGTAGACTCTTGTGGGAGGCATCATTGCATTGAGTAATCTTTATTCCTTCACATCTTTTCTACATATAAAGAAAGGATTTAACATTATGATGCATCTGTTACTATATGATAACATGCATGTGATGTATAAGATGACTGTAACATTTTAGGCTGCTAGTCGCAGCTATTGCCCGTCCAGGTTTGTTTAGCATGGAGCCATAATGGCCGATGTGTGACACATGCCACCTACAAGGGTCGGATGGAGATTTTGAATTGCTGACCACTGCAGCAGGAGTTTGATGAAGGGTTAAAATGCATGAAATGTTAATATGTTCAGGGCTCCTGAGGTCCATAACAATAACTACATAAGTTTTATAGAATGGATATAAGAGAGTTGGGAAGTTGTATATTTAGCAATATGCAATAAATAGTAAACAATATGTATCAGTACTATTGTAATACATATTGCTTTTAGTTTGTAATGTATAACAGTGAAAACACTTTTTCTACTGCTAACACTGTGATTATTATACTTTAAAAATGTAGGCTATATGTGATACGCAGATGTCTTCAGATGCATATCTATATTTGAAAAAAGTCCTACTATGCTCCTGTTCTGCAGTGACAATAGTGTTTTATTTTGTTTTTCGAAGCACCAGATCTGATTTTAAAAAGTGTGCAGATATTGTAGTGCAGGACGAATGTTGTGCAAGAAGATCCCCATGTGGTCCACACAGAATCATTTTGTGAACAAGATAAAGTTATCTCTCAAGACAAAATAGTGGGCTTTTAGGTGGACACAAGGACTTTTAAACAAATGTCTGAAAGCTTGTTTTTTTTGCCTACAAGTGGCTGAAAAACAAGCAGAATTTTAACACTATTTTACTTGTCGACAAATCTCCTGACGAGCTGAGGTGTAGATTATGTGTTTCAACAAAATGTAGTGTTGCTGTACCTTTACTACTCCCATTGAGAAATACATGAGCTCCGCTAACTACAAAAGTATTTTGTCCCCACATGAATTGTTTTGGGTAATGCAAAGCATCCATCTATAATGTACTTTGATTGTGATGCGCCAATAATGCTGTATAATCATAGTTATAAGCAAGATTAGGGTTAATCACGATCCTGACCATAACTATAACCACATATAATGCATTTTAAGTGTGTTCATAATGTGTAATAATGTGTTATATATGTTTAGAATGAATTAAAATACATTATAGAGACAGGCTTCATAGAAGGTGTTACATTTTTTTCTTTATTTGTCGTTCTTGCTGTGAGCCTTACGAATATAATGTTATATATTTAATGTTATACAATCTAATATCCAAAAAGCACACTCAGTTGATTTGAGTTACTCACAGTAGAAATCATAAAAAAGAAATCATTAAAAAAAATAGTTGGCGAACAATTCCATTAGAAAGCCTTTCTGGAAAATGGCATTTACATTTGAAACATTTCATTAGAAATTGCTGGAACATTTTGACATGCATTCACACCAACTTGCTCTGTCTCCCTCTGGAACTTTTCAGTTACAAATTTTAATAGCTCACCACTGAGGCACCTGTTCACATTTGCAAGTGGACTATTATTTCCAAATTATGTCCATTAAAGATGACACTCTGTTCAGTGGCAGTGTCACAAAATGAATACTGTAAGGAGTATGAAACATCTATTGTTCACAAAGTGCGACAAACCAAATTTTCCAGCATTTTACGAGCATTTGTGAACTGTCTTCTCTTGGCAGGATTGGATCCAGCATCCGTGCTCATGTGCAGGCCTGTGAAACACATCTCACTTTCGGAGAAGTGAGAAGATTTAGTGAGATACTAAAGCCCTTAAAAGTGCTAAATTGTGGTGACTGGAAATCAATAAGACCAGCTATAAGCTCTGCATATCAGTCAAAACCAATTGATGATCAGGATTTCACAAGTAGCCAACAGCAAGTGTGAATGTTTTCACTCAGGTTCGGCTCCACAGTTGGCTACCTCAGAGTGTTTTATTGAGCAATATGTTCTTTTTTTTTATTATGGTCTAGGGATGTAGTAATATGGAAAGCAGCTGTTCCTGTCTCTTAGCTAAGTAGCAATGTTTATTTATAGATTTCACATGAACTGAATGCATTTCCCGTATGCAATTATCTCAACCCCCACAGGACTATTGTAAAAGACTAAATGATTTCTAAATTGTCTTCTGTGGACAAGGGAGCGTTTATCATGTTAAAAAGATTCCACCCCACCACGCTTTCCATTATAATGGATAGTTTGAGTTTTACAATGATGTCTCTTTCACTTTCCATCTCCTCTGCCAGAAATTTATGATGCTTCTTCTGAGCGCGCTGTGAGGTTGCCCGTGATTGTGGCGGTTTCATGACAAGTCGTTTTGTCTCCATCCTTGAACGTCTGTGAGCAAATGTCCCACTGCATTTCCATGAAGAATCTTGGTGGCCTTTTTCTGGCAAACCTTTGATTTTATAAAGGACAGACACCTCACTTCTGCCTCCCATTGAAGGTTATTTCCCATTTTTTATGTGGGCAGTTACTCACAGAGTCAGTGATTCAGCAGAAACGGCAAAATAAAACGATAGTAACTTACAACCCCTTCCAGCTTCGGACAGATGACGTCCCCCAGTGCCGTAATATGAAAGGTTATCTTTGATCATGTCATCTTCAGGCTTCACACCTGCACAGCTGTACTGCCTGAATCCCACCACAGCTCCTGTTTTATGAACATGTCAACAATCATCCAAGTCATCATCTACTGCTGAGTGTCGGCACAGCTCCTTGCGGGAAGACAAGGGATTCAGAAATGGAGTCATTAGAAGATGAAGAGCTTACCTTTCCCGAGGTGACAGGAAAGCCTTTGAGGGGACAGTCCCATCTGTCATTGTTCACATCCACAATATTGTAACCTCAAACAGGTGTCATGGACAGACACTGTAGCAGTTTGCTGTACACTGTGTCTGCAGAAGCCAGTGCTTACACTTACTGTCTGCACATCGTTTCTTTATTCGGTTTTAATTGCTTGTGTTCTTTCATCCTATACCTATTGTCTGTTTTACTCACGTAACATTTCAACTGTTAAGCTGCTTTATGTTCAGTCCCGTTCTTATTTTGCATGCTGTCTGCTTTGCTGTTATTTTAATAAACACTTAACCATTGGATAGGTGGGACATGAGAAAAAAACAGTCATTTGGCTAACATGTTAATTGTAATGTTGGTAAATTGACAAATCTGAGACAGCACAAAGGACTCCCTTTCAGAAGAGCAGGGCCACACCGGTGTGCTTAAGGCAGGCATGTCCAAAGTGCAGCCCGGGGGCCAAAGGCAGCCCGGCCCATGTACTCAGTGTACTCTATGTGGACCTCTACACCTTATTGTTCAATTAAGCAAGTTCACTTTGCATTTTGCAGCGATGTTTGTCACCTTTTAAAATGCTGTGTCTTTGAAGATATGCAAGAAAGGCTTGCTATGTTATTGATTATTGATATCCCAATGAACTGTTGATTTTTTTTAGGGTCTAATATTATGTCACTGGAAAAAAAAAAGTAATTTTATTGAAGGTCAGTGTGATTTTATTTTATTTTTTACCCAATGCAAGAAGCAGCTGGCCCACAAATATTTCTACATGACCTAATGTGGCCTCCATTCAAAAAAGACTCAAGAGGGCACTTTAGCACGTGGCGTTTGTATCCATCAGGGCACCGGGGGGGCGATTCCCTCCCGTGCACGCCACTGAGGCTCGCCTTTTGATCAGGCAAAGTCCAGGAACAGCACCGACAACAACAACAAAAACAATCTACAGAGTATTTAAGTATTTAAATCTAGAGTATTTAAATCAATGCATTGGTAAAGACATTGTCTTAGCTTTAATAATGACTTAAAATAGTAAAGGGTACCTAAAGCACTGAAAGAAAATGTGACAATGATGTGTTAGGAATTTGAATAATTTTAAGACTTTTAACCTAAACATGAGATTATTATTTATTGACAGTTGCTTTGACGGACTTCGGACTTGGATTTTTGTAGAATTAACTCGGGTGAAAAAAAATCATAATATGTGATATGGGTGATGCACGACTTGCCATTGCATATCAGTGTAGCCTGGGTCAGGTATGTATTTCATAACAGCTGGATATCATCTGTCCAGTGCTTGATGCTGACAGAAGCTTTAACTTTACATTCAAGCAGCAGAAGTAACTGCATAACATCCAGATACTCATCTCAATGTCCTGTGCTGTTATGTCTAAGTGCCTGGTTCAGTTAATAGGTATTCTACTCAAGTGTTAGGAGTTAATTTAAAATGTTTAAACGGTCGAAGTGTGACTTCATATCTGTGTTACTATACTGAATTAGTGCTAGCATTGCTTCAGAACTAAAGCTGACTGCAAACACCTCATTCATATGCTGAAGAGGATATTCACTCTGTACCGTTCATAATCAATTCAAATGCAATGTGCTCGACGATTTGTTTTTAGTGCTGAACATACTGTATTTAAAGCAGATTTCATATGCTCTTCATTTTTATTTGTTTATCCTTTCAGCTACAAGCTTCATTTAGACTCACAATGTCTTTCATTTGGAAAGTTAAGAACTATCTCTTTCTAGATGATGTACAGAAATGGTCAGATACTGGGTAATTTATTCATCCTTATGCAACGCAGAGTTCTATAGCAAAATGACTGTTTTTAGTCCTTCATACGCTATAATATCATAGAACAGCAAGAGAAAAAGGAACAAAATATACAGTAATATTATACATATGCACCGAGACCGATAAGCCCGGGAAATAATTCTGTGGCTTTAAAAAAAGAGAATAATTACAGAGAATAAAAACATTATAAACAGCAGCAACAAAATGATAATATGATCAACCCACTCAAACAACCTCCCCGTCTCCTGCCGCAGTCCTGAGCTCTGTCAGCTTGGAACACAGTCCACTCGTCAAGCACAACAACTTAATTTTAATGTGAGATGTTTTGGTGGGGTCAAAGATGTCTTCACAACAGTTTTTATTTTTTTTATTTTTAGTCAAGAGTAGTCCTGAGTCCAAGCTGGGGTAATGGCTCTGGTCTGGCTTGGTGCTTGTCTCAAAAATAAATCCTGCTCAAAAGCTGCCGTCCCTTCCCAGTGTTAAAGGTTGCAGTTCTCTCAGAAGTAACATGTTTCATCAATCAAGCAGAAAAAGTAAAAAAATATTTTTTTTAATGTAGCAAATTTAAAGAAGCTACTGGCCGCTACATCTACTTGGTGTCACATTAAAATATCTGATGGTCTACTATTAGGGCTGTCAAACGATTACATTTTTTAAATCGCTATTATTCGCTGAATTTCAGTAGTTTGTCACAATCACATTTTTTAGCACGTTTAAAATTATATTATTTTGCATTTCACAAGTGTTTTTAAGTTCATTTTTACAATGTAAAGCAACCCATTGAAGTGTAACTTCACTGGGAATCAAATGCCAACCGGAGTGCCTCTCTTGCATAAGTCGATTGCAGTTACAAAGACAAGACGGGCAGAGCTCATCCACCGCTAATTAGCTTAGCTCAAACAATAGTAGTCAATGGAAAGTGCTAGCCTTCCTCCCCCTAAAGGCAAACTATAAACTTTCCAACACTCTAAACGGCTCTGTGTGCTTGGTATGACTTGTTTACTTACCACAGTTACTTTTTTGACTCAAATTAGCACTTTATGAACTTTAAATTTTTTAACAGAGGTTTTGCTGCGTTGACCTACTTACAAGCACATCCGAGGCGGTTTGTGCATCCGACCTGTGGTTTACTTTCAGTACGTATTTGATTCTAAAATTACATAAAGTGCTAATCTGAATCTAAAAATAACATGGTAAATAAGTCACAACAAGCACACAGGACTGATTAGGGATGTAGGAAAGTTTATCTGATGACGTTAGGCTGAGGCAGGTTAGCACCTTCTGTTGACCACCAGTGTTCGAGCTAAGCTAATTAGCAGTGGTCAAGCTCTGCCTGTCTCTTCCTCGTTATAGTCGAGACGATGGGATGAAGCTTATTGTTGTCTTTCTGTGCCAGTAGGAAGCAGGAAACCACTGCAGCGGCTTGACTAAGGGTGCATGGAGGGGACAAAACAGCAGCATTCAATTGACGTGATTAAAAAAGATTAAAAATGAACTCGTTAATCACAGCCTTTTAATCAATCGTGGTTAGCGCGTTAACGCTGACAGCCCTATTCAAAATGTTTTGTTTTTCACATTTTCAGTCAATTCATTAAAACCTCAAAGTATTTTGCATTTAGCTAAAAATCTTCACTCCAGTAGTAAATCTCACTGGGTACCACAGTAGACTTGCAAAATCTACATAGGTGTCAGTAAAAAGTTCAGTTTTTGCTGGTTCTTCGGAATAATTGCAAAATAAACCCATCCAAGCATCTTTCGTGGCTACATGTCTCATGCCTGAATTACTAAATAAGAATCAAAGGCATGTGTTTCCTGGGGTTCAAATAGTCTTTTATGTTGAGAAAGGTTCTAAACTAAGAAAAATGACCTTTAAGTACCTAAGTTGAAGCTGTGATAAGAGCTGTTCTAATTTACTAAATTGTAAAGAAATGTGCTTCAGTGTTTCTTTTCTTATCTCCTTCAGTAGAGGATACAATAGACCATTCTTTAAAAGTGAAAGGAGATAATGCCTTCCCACAATCACTTGTGTCAGTGAAATATAAAGCAATGTGCCATTTGGACATTGACTAAAACAAACCATTAACATGTCACATTACCAAACAATCAACTCAACCTTTAAAGGTGTTTACTGAATTGTGTAGTGGCTCTTACGCTATTTTATGCATACGCTTATGAGATCGTTACGTGATATCAGAGGCTTTTTAGGTCGGATGATATTTTATTCAACATGATTGAATCTTAGGATGATAATATCTAGAGTAGCACACTTGTAGGCCTGATATGTTATGCCTAACTTGCATAAATTTAGCAATTATTTTCATATAATCAATGTTTTGCACACCAGACAGCAACCTTGGACAACATACTGTGCAGCCACAGCAGATACACAGCCAACAATACGATACTAAAGCATGAAAACTGCATGGAGATGAAGATGGACAGACAGCATTTGGATGTGGGCTAGAGATACGACCCATGACCACTTCATCATAGTTTATAATAATGCAGCACAGTGAAGAGGCAGAAGTTTCATACAGCAGCTGAACAAAGTCTTTCTATCGCAGATCTCTCTATTTGTCACTGTTAACAGAGATTCCATTCTGAAGTGGAGTTCATAGAAATCACTGAATTGTAGAGTAACATTAGAGTTTGTGACCAAAGAAATGTTTTATATCACGTTGACACTTCTGTCCTTATCCTCCATGAATTATTTTCTCACACTCTTTCTCTCTGTCGCTATCCCTCATAAGCTCTCGATTTGTTTTGTCTGCTGTGAGTCTGCATCATATTATATTAACTTATCAGTATTATATTAACTTGTTAATAGGCTTTGTTAATTAACTAAATGCTAGATGGCTGTTAATTGGAAATAGATGAAGGAATTGTTATGCATGTAAAATGCATCGATTATGCTGCTAAACAACAAATCATCATCAGCTTATGGTTTCCGTAAATTGTTTCATAACATTTCTGCTGACTGAGCAAACAAGATAAATTTTTGTAAGAGAGTAATCTTGAATCTCCTTGCTGTTGGTCTCATTTGCTGATGTAAGTAAGTTGTGAGGCATCAATATTAAATTTAGACTCCTTCATAACCAGTTACAGGTTTCTTTCAGGGACTTTAAAACTTGCTTTGAGAGACTGGCACTTGCCTCAAAGGACAACAACACTGTGACGCACCCACTACTAAACCTTTTAATTAAGTTTATATCAGCTATCATTTAACAGCCCTGGAGGCTCATGTTTTTGTCGTAGTTTATGATGATCAGACTCAAACGAAAAAGTGCACATTGTGAACGTCATTGATGGTTTCATTTTTTTGTCTTACCTTTCCATTTACATTGCTAGCACATTCTCCCGCGGCAATGTTCAGTCACCTCTTAATAATATTTCAAACACATTGAGTTTGTTTACTAAGAAGTAACATTCTAAGTGTTTATGTGGTGGATTACCTCTTCTGAACACCTGCCAGATAAGTCGGAACAAATATTGCAGTGGAGTAAAAGTTGCATTAATCCAATATATCTTCTCAACTGTGTCAGATTTAAAACTGAGGGAATGTCAAATCCAGTGTTTTATTTGTTAGCCATGTCATTTTTCAAACAAAACTGCAAGACAAAATCAAATTCGGGGTCCCTTTTTCTTTTTTGTGAACGCAGGCTTGCACTTTGTATTACTGCATGTGCTGGTTGAGCATTTGAAGGGCCGGTATATAAACTGTGACTTTCACTGACCCCTATTAAAGAACAGGCGGTTGCAACATCATCAGCAGGTCTGTGGGACGGCTTATACTGGCCTGTCATTGACACACTCAATAAAGTAGCAGGGGAAAGGCTGACTATAGCACAGGGCCAGATGGAGTCAGGAATGGAATGCAAACTTCAGAAAACAGACATTTAAGCACCAAATACATGAAGAAAAAATGCCTGGTGATGGCGCTTTAATGTAGACAAAAACGAAAGCCCCTGGACTTACTTTAGGCATATTTACACCAAGCATAGGATTGAGTCAAAGGGCACATGAAAGTAAAAGTATGTCACAAAGAAAAAAAACAAGCAACCGACTAGGACCTTTCTCAGAGTGCGGCAGAAAGAGTCAGACAGAGGTCAATTTCATAGCCTCTTATAAAAGACAAACGTTGACCAGGAGGCTAAACGACACCCACAAATAAAAAATCTTAACATCACAACACCACAATATACAAAAACCACAATAAAAGGACTGAGCCAGTGGGAAAATAATAATAATAATAATAATAATAATAATAATAATAATAATAATAATAATAATAATAATAATAATAATAAAACTTCAAAAACATTTTTGCACCTACACAATACCTACACAACAATACACCAGATGTTGTATTGTTATGATGTAATGTAACTCTTAAAAAAAGAAGACATGATACCCGATACAGGTTGAACATAAGTGTCCCAAAGTCTGTCAGAACTGTCAGTCATGCAGTACCGCCGTGAAACCGTTGTGAGGTCATTTTGACCTCGCACCACTGGAGGCTTAGTAATTTAAGAATTTGAAGTCTGTTACTCGAATAGCTGGTCTGGTTATATTTTATTCTTTGAATATGGATGAAATAACATCTTATCTTCTCATTTTAGCAATTATATGAATTTTGCACCACTAACTTGACAAAAAAACAACAACATTTTATACCTCCTGTTCTGTTCATTTCAGCTTAATTATCCAAATGTTCCCAAATGTTGATTATAAATCCATAAAAATACATATTTTATTACCTAATGTTGTGTTATATCTTTTTATTAACTCAAACTTTGGTGAACATTACAAGTTTTGTACTTCCATTTGGTATTTATGGGCTGTAGGCCTCACTGACCTCAGCTCATACAACTCATCATCCAGAGCCTCACGCACAGTTTTTCACTTAGCCAGCGTGCTGCCACAGAATTACTTTTTAGCAAAGCCTCAAAAAAGGTTTCTATACCAGAGCTGCCAGAAAGTTTATGTATCATTGAAACAATGTCGCGTGCTTTTTGTGGGGCATAAGGTGTGTGTGCATGTGTGTATGCCTGCTCAAAGACAACTGCACCTGTGGGAATGTGCTTGAACTCTATTTTATACACTAATTGTAATCTTAACCATTAATTTCTAGTGGCAGGTCATTTTTGTATACAAGTTCAATAAAACACATAGAATTTAATAAAAATTCTCAAAATTTATTTTGTGTGTGCAGATGCCATTTGTGAACAACGTCATGGAACCTCTCTCTAAAAATTAACATTTTTTTAGAGAGAAATCTTGCAAATCTGTCAGATTTGACCAAACATAGTAGGAGGGTTAAAACATAACCTGTTTCTTTAGTGTTACAGGGAGCTAGAACTTCCTTGAGTTGAGTAGATTCTCACAGTGAATAATT
>JAQFJB010327825.1:0-10178 GCA_029874875.1 Naso minor
ACATAGTCAAGATGAGGCAAACGTGGTGTTTCAGGCAGAGTTTAGTTTAGTTTTTAACAAACATTCAGAATGACGTAGTTGATTTTTTGAATGAAATTTTTAAATACTAAATCTGATGGTTGGGCTATCATTCGCTGAGCTGCGGCTAACAACGCTGATGTGGCATTGCAAGGTCGTTTATATAAAACAAATTTTTGTTTCAGTAGTTCACTTCATCTTACCTGTTAATTTCATTAATTAGACTCCAGAAGCCACATTTTGTTGCATTATTATTTGAGGGCAGGTGGGGGAGGGCTCAGTCACATGACAGAACTTTGAGAACTTGTGTATGCTGTGAACATTTATAACAGTGGCATCGTTTCATTGGTCCAGAACACTTCTCTGGCTGATGGGAATCCCATGCCGAACTCTCCCAGCTCCATGATCAACCAGTATAGACTGGAGGAGGATGAGGAGGAGCAGACAGATGCCAACACCAAAGACTTCTTCATCAGTGTGGATAAACCAGAGAGCCATGTCACTGCCATCGAAACCTTCATCGTGTACAGAGTCGTGACCAAGGTGAGGAGATCTGCATGTTCCCTCTGAGTGAAACGTGAGACTTTTTTACGCCTTAATTTAAAGACTTCTAATCACATTTCTTATTTGAGGACGCAACTCGCATCTCAACTGACATTTGTCAAAGCTGCAGAGTTAACAGCTGATCTCTCTGAAACCTCAGTCCTCACAGCATGTTGTCAGTGCCTTCTGTCAACAAAGAGGTTTGGCTTTGCAGCCGTGATGATTCTGTTTGAAATAACAGAGATAAATTAAACTTTGATCCAACACAGAATCGGTGCAGATTTCATTTTCATGGCAAAACAAGGTTTGTTTTCCCGTGATAACACATTTATTCATCCCATTATCACAGGGAAACGAGCCATTATCCCGTGGTAACGAAATGATTACTTGGTTATCTCACAATAACAGAATGAAAAAATGTGGTAGCAACCACAGCCGCTCTCGGCCATTAAAAGCATCTAACTGGCAAAACACAAGTTGACTTTTATTTTGAAGTATGCTAATTACAGGAAATACAATGTGTTGAGTTAGCTTAGCTAGCTTACTGCTATTAATCATAAAAATGTGTCTAGGGAACAAAACAACAGTCATTTCTAGCATTGGTTAAATCTGTCTGTGAGAACTTTAATACCGTCTGTGAATGCGATGGAACAACAAGGAGCCGTTAGACCAAGAGCTGCTCAAATGTTCACCAAATTTAAATGCAGATATTGCATTTGAGTCCAATATGTTTTAAAGGTAGATGTGAGCAGGTGGTTGAACAAATTGGATAAAGGTGAAAAATCTAAATTGGACATCAAGACAAGGCACTGTAAATGTGGTCTCAGTCTGCTTCAGAGGTCTGTGTTCGTTTCAAGAGCTGAAGTGGACCAAGTGTGAAAACACCCAAGGAGAAAATTTTCCTGGCAACACACTGTTTACGTTTTATTATGAAGCGTGTTCAGCACTCACCAGCTCATTTATGAAGAGTGTGACGAGGAAAGACAGCCGTCATTTTTGGTATTTTTAAAAATAAACATCAGTTTGAAATATTTCATGGAGTGATGGAACACACAGCAGCAGCCAGAGTGAGCCGTTAGATGAAGAGCTTCTTTTCGATCATTAGCATCATATTTAAATCCAAGATATTACTGAATGGGACCTCTTGCATTTGACTGTGACAGTAAATCCTCCACCAGCATCTTGTTAATCACTCTGTGAAGGTGGAAATCTGAGGCCTGCTCCTCTCTGCTGTGACTCTGCTGCTGGTGCATGAAAGGACACTTTCAGTTTCACGATTCTTTGAAAAAATGTAACGTCCCTCCTCTGACTTTGTATTTCTTTCTCTTCTCTTTTTTTTTTTTTTTTTTAAAAATAAAAATCAAAGTGACAATGTAGGTAGCAGGAAAAACAAAGTAATGAGGGTTTGTCTGCACAAAACTGGACTTTTATTTCTCCCTTTTCTTGCCTCTGATGTTTCAGAATGGGTTTTGTGTGCTGTTCAGCTGTAGTATGAGAAAGTTTGTGACTTCCATGTTTAAATGGTTGAGCCAAACCCAAAAATGACCCAGCCTGTGGTTCAGCGACCAGGGGAGCTGTCAGTGGGTTCTCTTGAATCACCATCTGGATTAAGTCTCTCCACTCCAGTGTGATCAACACCGCAGCACATTATTACACATTTTATCTGAACTCTGATCAGGATGCACACCTTTAGATCAGATTTTTTTCACTTGTGATTAAAACAGACACTTAAATGTTTCTGGTACAAGTAAAACATAGAAACAACCGACATTTCTGTGATTCCTACTTTGTGTGAGAGATTATGGGAAGAATATTAATATCTCTCAGTCTTACTCAGTGCCACTCTTAGGACAGATTTTAGGAAGCTTGTCATCTATGGGCTCAGACACCAGCATGATGCGGGAACACTCGGCACTGATTTGTAACTTCTTTTTTCAGACCACGCGGAGCGACTTCGACTCCTGTGAGTACGAGGTGCGCCGGCGCTACCAGGACTTTGTTTGGCTACGAAACAAACTGGAAGAAAACCACCCAACACTCATCGTCCACGTATGTGTCACATCTACACAGGAAGTTGATTCAGGGTGAAGTATCTTAGAAGTTGTTTATTTTGAAAGAAAAGAAGAAGAAGTTGTCCGACTATGTAAAACAACACTTATCAAATATCAAAATCACATTATTATAAAAATCTAAATATGTCAAAAATGTTACATAAAGCACCTTTACTAGTCGTCTGGCGTTCGTTCTTTAGGTTGAAAATCAGTGAAATCTGTCATCATGCCTGTGATCTCTGACATTTTAAAAATCAGTTTAGATTTAAAAATTCTATTGTGTGCACCAGGCATCAGCTGTTACTCTTCTACTGTGTGCAAGAAGCTTGAGGTTGAGAACTGATGGATGGAGGCATTCACTGAAAATGTTGATGTTTATTAAAAGACTGTTAACATCAGAATGTGAACAGTGAAGGTTGTATCTGAGCACTTACATCATAGAGCAGCTGTAACCACAATAAACATGCACAATAATCACAGACAAGCTGTCCTTTAAATCTACAATAGCGTTTTTTTGTTTGTTTGTTTTTTAAATTTAGCAGGGATGTAACAATATCATTAATTTTGCTGTATTGTGATAGCTAAAGTGCCTCTGTATCATCGCGGACGTGTGACACATCAAAGATCTTCAGGGCAAAAAATGTAGTTTTGTCTCAGCCACAGTGAAGCAGAGCGGAGGGAACGAGGAACTACAGAGACCATCGACCACTGCAGCTCTTTTCTCATCACACGCTGAGGACAGAAAACAATCTGAATCACTCAGTGTAACGCTTTTGATGGAGACAGAGGCAGGCTGCAGTGAAAGAGATCATACGTACGAAGTGTTCTCTCAGACTTCAGTGTCCAGTTAAACTCAGATATGTTAAAGAAATAAAAGAATGAGTCGAATGAAGTTTAGTTTCACTTTCTCTTCAGTGGCAGCGCATCGCGGTGAAAAGAAAGAAGAAAAATCCAGTAGGGAGAGATCTGCTGACAAACAGTCAGTCAGCTCACAGAAGAAGAAGGAAAGAAAGAAAGATGCTCGTGTAGCTCATGTAACAGCCAAAAAGACGTTACTGATAGAAAATGACTGTCAGTCAAAGTAGACCGTTAACTTGTGATTGCAGGAGAAAGAGCACAGGCTAACACTGTGAGCCGGGTCACTGTTCCATCGTTTAGACATTAATATTTCACATGCTTATAAAGAAAACAAAGTGATGTAATTGGAAAAAAATACTTAAAAAACTGGGTAATAATAATAATCAATGTTTTTCCTGGACTTGATTTGTCTTCTTTTTTTTAAAAATACAGTAATAGCATGGACTTGATACTGAGGCACAATCTTACTGTGAGTTTTTGATACTGTTACACCCCTAAAATTTAGCAATACTGATCACTGATCAATAATCACTTGTATCAAAAAACATCTGTTCGGACCGGTAAAACAGAAGACCAGCCCAAGCCTTGCCAACATCACTGACAAAGTGTATGAATGGTGGGAAATTACTCACCCACCATAAAGGGATAAATGATGGCGGTACTGGTTCAGGTGATGGCCGTGGAGGACCCACCCACAGCTTGTTTACCTGTAGATGATCTCCTGCCTTTAGCACTGCAAATGGAAACACATTCAATTAAATGTTAACTTGTAAGCCAGTGAAAACATATTCACATGTGTTAAAAACAAACAAACACACATTTAAAGGCCGAATACGTAAGTTTTGGAAATTCCGACTCAATAGCGACAGCAGGCGGTAAAGCAAACCTCAGCCTGGTGCTCGCGCCCGCACGTGTACGCTCACGACATCAGCACGAGCAATTCAGCAAAATGAATGTAGCTGTACTCGCATCGCTGAGCCTCTCAATGAAAGGTTAGCAGTTGATTGATAAGTGATCGTGATTGATTTGAATTCTGTTCAGATGAACTTTTAGCTGGACTCTGTTTTGGTTGTTTATTATTAGGGCTGTAAGAAAACATTGACATATGTGTTGATTTCACAATATTGTGTTTTGTTATATATCAATTCTGAAAAACACTCGATTTTTAATTGTTAGTTTTCCTGTAAAGATTCGTGGCAGTGGTTCCTTTATTTATTTTTTTATTTTTTTATTTTTTTAACTTCTGACAGCTACTGCACAAAAGCTTGGAGAGATATTTAAAAGTACACATTTTGTTAACTGAAATGCTGTCTCCCCGTAAATTGGAGTTAAATTATCCTTTTTTAAAAAAATTTAAACGCATTTTTACACAAAGCAGTCTAATGTAGAAGTGCATCAAAGAAGCCACCATCCCGTCAGAGATCAATAAAGAAGTCATTCTCTCCTCCTTGTCTACATCTGCCTCGAACACGCAGAGCCTGAATTTGTGTCTCTCTGTGTCCTCAGCCGCTGCCGGAGAAGTTTGTGATGAGGGGCATGGTAGAGCGCTTCAACGATGACTTCATTGAGACCAGGAGGAAAGCTCTGCACCGCTTTCTCAACAAGATCTCGGAACATCCCATACTGTCCTTCAGCCAACACTTTAAAGTCTTTCTCACTGCACAGGTGTCTCTCATTTTGTGGACTTAATGCATGTCCTGAACCCTAATTCAATTCTAACTCTAACCCTAAAACAAAAGTGCACCCTGAAGTGAAAAGAGAACAAGGAGTCCCCATGTGTTGGTTGACGGTCCGTTTAAGGTCCTCACAGAGATGTATCACAAGTTTTCTTTGTTTTCAAAAGAAAAAAAAATCTGGATCTGAACCAACCAACAAAACGATCCATCCACTTCAGCTGGTCCTCTTGAATCATCAGTGATTTCCATGTGATCAGCTAAGTTAACAGAAACACGATCAGCTGTGTTACTATGACAGAGGCCTGTCCACAGTCAGGTTGTCTAATGAAGTTCTGTTCGGCAGAGGTCTGATGTATCATACTTACCATATTCCAGAAAGTCGGATCATTCCCATTTTTACTGACATGACATTCTTATCCTCCTTCCCTATCACTGTATCCATTTCCTGCCACATTTGCCTTAAAGGGATATTTCGTAATGTTTAACAAAGGGCCTCGTGTACGACATCTCCAGTCCCATTGCTATAGTGGCCCTGAAGTGCCAGTTATAATCACAAAACGAAAACACAACTGCAAAAGTAACACCCAACAACAAATTTAGAAAACACAATCACAAATAGGAAAACACGACCGCAAAACAACAACACAACAGCAAAAAGAAAAAACGCAATTACAAAAAGAAAAACATACGAAGCCCCTAAAGGGAGATGGGTTAAAAAGAAGAAAATTTGTGTGAGCATGACAAACATTCATGTGCTCACGCAAAACATTAGCATGAGCATCCATCCATTTAAGAAATAAAGCCAAAAAATTAGATGCCGAAACCTGGGACTTGTGGTCTTCACCGGGTCCAGATTTTGACCCCCCAACCCTAACAGAACCGGAAACGTAAAGAACCAACCTGTACAAGACCCGTTTAGTGGCTGACAGCTCGATCCCGACTCGGGGATGTACGGAAAGTTTGACCCATACCGTTTGGACCCGTGTTATCATTGAAAATCTCAGAACCAGACCTGTTCAGAACCGAGTCTTATCAGCCCCGACCCGGCCGGGGAAGACAGACCCGTTTGGAATCAATTTGACGAACGTTAATTTGACTGTCACAAGGTGTCATTTCTAACAAAACAAAATGCTGCGTCTTACCTGATGTTGTATTCTCCTGCTGACTCCTGTGTGTGTGCCTCATCGTATGTCATAACATTATAATCCATCATCCTTGTCAAAAAAGTGGTTAAAATACATCCAACATCCAGCTTTCCCCAGTAACCAAGTAAACATGCCCTCCTCTTGTAAAAGCATGGCGAAGGAAAAGTTAATCCACTCGTTTTGGCAGCTTAAAAAAGTCCACCTGCTCTTATGAGACGTGTCACGCTTAACATTATAAAGTTACCCAAGAAAATAGCTTCGACTGCTTTGGATATAGCTCGATCATTTTTCACAACTGTACTGAAGTTATTGTTTATTCGGCTTCATTCATCTGCATTCAGCAGCAACTTCTGCAAATAATTGACGACGCCTACTTTCTTCTTGTCTTCATCATGACACAGGCCCAGACTGATGAGTTGCTGCTAGGTTTTACCTCTCTGTACTTAATTTCTTTTAACTTTTTCTTCATGTCTCCATAGAAGGTATCCATTTTTTCGTTTGAGACAACAAATTGCGGCAGAATCATGACCCACCTCACTCTGCTCTGATTGGCTGTTACTCGTTACCTCCGGTGGTTGGATTGGTTGGTTTAGGCGGTGAAAACAGTCAGTCAGTTACATTAGGCTAATGTTCGATGATCAGGTTTTTTTGGGTCCAGTCGGGCATTACATATAAATTAAACAGACCTGGGATCTGTGGCACAAGAACAGGACCCTACCCGGACCCAACTGATTATATTAAAAGTGGACCCTAATCTGTACGGGTCCAGGGTTGGGTCTCGGTTTTTCGGGGGGGTTTAGACCCGTGAAGACCACTACCTGGGACATCTGAATGAGAGGAAACTACGGACTGAAGCGGCTGGAAAAGACAAAGAAAGGAGCCATAGCAGAAAACAGTTCCAATAACACATTGCACACAATGGACAAAAACAAATACGCACAGTGCTAACCGGTCCAAAAGCCAACTTACACAGCACAAAACCCATGGATGGACAAAGGGGATGATGTTGGTCTAGCAGGGGAGGATGAAGTGCAGGTGATTCCCCTCACAAATCTCACTCCCTGATTGCCTCTCGGAGACTTCCAGTGAATGTAATGCCATTACCTGGCTGACGTGATGTGACATCATTTCCCATATATGGACCAGAGGGCGTGTACTTCATCAAAGAGCGGAATTCCTGCTTGCTCGCTGCTTTTAATTCCATTTTTTAACTGCCACCCTCCTCTTCATGTCCTCTAAGCTTTCGTTCATTAGTTCTGTGTAGTAGTCGTATTTGGCTGTGTTGTTTTGTGTTGTTTTGTGTTGTTTTGTGTTGTTTTGTGCTGTTTTGTGCGATGTTGTGTCGTGCTGTGCAAGTTGTCTTTGAGACAGGTTAAATTGTGCTTTTTTGGATGTTTTTTTGTGCACAATGTGTTAGTAAAACCTTTTGTTATGTGTGTATGCTGTCTTTTAGTTGAATTGCTCAGATATTCCTGGTTTCAGTGAACATGTGATGATGATTTCAGTGTGTCTGTGTGCCTTTGTGTGCGGCTGGTGTGTGTGTGTGCCTGCACTTCCGATGTCTGCACCCTGTCACTGAGCCAGAGGTTTCAGTACTTTATAGGGAAAAGGCCCAGGTAAGGTATAGTACAGCTAATTCCTGTACTGTCAGTTCCACACACACACAAACATTTTAGCCATCAGAAACTTTCACATGCGCACACAAATTTTTCTCGTACCCACAGGAATGTTTCACGTGCACATGCAAAAGTTTTGTGTGGCAGGAGGAACTTTTTTTTGCCCATGTCCCTTTAGGGGCTCTGTATGTAAGTATATCAAAGTCAAAGTCAACTTGCCTCACAGCAAGAAGGTGCTGGGTTTGAATCCAGGTTCGCTTGTCCAACATCAGGTCCTGGGTTCGATTCTCAGTTGGAACAGGGCCTTTCTGTGTGAAGTTTGCGTGCTCTGGTTTCCTCCCACTATCAAAAACATGCATGCTAGGCTCATTAGGTTAGGTTGGCCCAATGCAGCACCGGACTAACCCTCCACTCTAAACTCACAACTTTACTGTACAATTCATGGTATAATAACAATGAAGCTGCTTTACCTTTACCTGATGCACTGCTTTGGGACTTGTAATGAGCAGCAGCTCATGGAGTGAGACCAGCCTGTTATCTGCAGCAGCGACCCTTGTGTCATCGCCCCGGAAAGAAAGTTAACAGATAAACTGACCCGTGTGGCTCTTGAGTGATTGTGATGAAATGTGTCTGTAGCATTTTGAAATAATTCCTCCATACAAATCAAATCTTAAAGATAATTGTAGCTGTTACGTTATTTTGTTTGAATGTACGGTTAAAGGACAACTGCACTTTTTGGGGGGTTTAGCCTATCATCCACCATCCCCATGTAAGACTAGAGCGTAGATGCCCTCACCTTCTCTGTGTGGTCAGATTGTGTTCGCCATTTAAGTGCTACAGCTGCGCTAGTCTAAGTTAAAATGAACGCACTACGCGAGTACATTGTGTACACAGTAAACTAACAGGTTAGTGTAACATTACTGACTGAAAGATGCGATTTGAGACACAGCTAGAAACTAAAAGCTTGATTGTAAAGGGTACTATAATTAAAAGTTGCCATGACATGGGTTAACTCGTTCTTCCTAACCTTTAGATTTTGAGTGCAAAACTGTCACCCAAAAATTGCTAATGTTTTTCTTTTACAGTGTTTGAAAATGACCATGGCATGAGCAGGATAATCAACTTGTAGGTGTGTGTTAAACGGTTTGAAGTCACTTCGCTTCAGGTGGTTCTTCACCTCTGTGTCGGTCCTTCAAACCGTTTAACACACACCTACTTAATGATTATCCCTTAGATAATCTAATGTATCAATATGGTCTTAATTTTAGATATTACATATAAATTAAATTACAAAGTACAATATAAATAGAGCAAAGGACTGTACTGTAGTCATACACAGCTGTTCTACATACTGTAATATTACACTACAGTAATTTATTGTGAGTCAGAATAAAGCAGCTTGTTGCCAACCATGATGCCAGTTACTGTAAACAGGAACATACAAGGAAATCACTTGCAGTGTTTGGTTAGAATTAATCACAAGCTCATGCTAGCATAGCTATGCTACAATAGCTTGTATTGTAATAATGTATTATTGCATAACTTAAATTAAGGAAAATAAAATGGTATTTGTTATGAAGGGGAGCTTTCAATCAAGCATGACCGGATCAGTTCAGTTTCCTCTTAAGAAAATTTTGTGGTATCAGTGTGGGTGATGTGATACACAGTCCTAATAATGATGTGACATTATTCTGGTCATCTACAGATGGCAGTACAACAGCAGTATCTGCTGTGATGCACCAGCAAAGACAGGAAGATGACGGCAAGCTAATACAAACAGACAGGAAGGAAGGATCAAGAGATTTTTTTTAAAAAAATGGCTTGAACTGTGCAAATCTTTGAAAAGGACACAACTGCACCTGACGTATTAGCAGTGCCACGGATTAGGATGTTGACCATAAAAATGACAAGCATGGTGAGAAGTATGTAAAGGTGCAAATGTCCTGAGCACAGCCGCTGCTGTCCCTTGAGTAACTGAGCATCCTTGTTAGAAAAATCTCTTGTTTTTTCGCTGGACTATGCAGGCCATGTTCTCCGTGTTTTTCACTTGTCATTCTGCTTTTTTGTGGCTCATATCTGCACACACAATTCCTCTTCAGGACAGAATGTGAGTGGGCAGGAGGCTGTGGATGTGTTATGAAGGCCTCTTCAGAGAGACAGTCAGCCTTACATCATGCGCCCACTGACGCCAGCACACTCGCTTCATACATTTCCATTCATTAGAGACACAGCGGAGAATGTAACGTGGACATGTGGCATGGGAGACTTGCA
>JAQFJB010327884.1:0-10168 GCA_029874875.1 Naso minor
ATAAAAACAAAGATTAGAACATGTTACCTTTTTATTCACATTTTGATTCTGATATCCGGTAAGGTGACGAAAATTGCAAGGAGAAAGTAACAGGTCAGTGTAAGAGGAGTAAAAGACTGAACTGTAGGCAAAATTGGCCTCCACTTTAGTAATAATAAAACTAATAATACAGAATAAATGCTATGAAAGTACCTACCAATCAAGAAAATGAATGCCTGTCTCAGATGTGAACAAGTGGCTGAAGTCACCCAGCAGTGTTATCAAGCTCCGACATGTTTTGGTCATTTGTTACTTGAGCACCTTGCTAGCAAGTAAGGTAACAATGACACACTGGTCAGCACTGAAAATATTTGTTGTCAATGGATATTTGTCATTGTTAACACATTAGCTTAGCGTGTTAGCTTGCTAACATTTTCTAAGAAGCACAAAGGACAGTTGAGGCTGATGGGAATTAGTCTTGAAGGTATTTGAGTTTTTTAGACATGGCCAACAGGTTTAGATCTCCACCGCCAAAAACCGAAAGATGGATGAATTGTATTGGAAAGTTCGCAGTTTTCTGTTAAACACTCGCGGTGTTGTGTGAATATGTTAGCCTAACTTTACACTTCTTAGCAAAATGGATATGGAGGAGTTGGTGCTGGAGGATGAAACTGACTCTGATGGCAACGCGAACCTGGCTGTGAGATGGTTGGCTGAAAATAGTTCAGTAAGCAAAACATAATATGTGACAGTTTTTGTATCAGAACCTCAGTTGAGACCACTGACCACTCTGAGTTTGTCGTCTTTAAAAAAAAAGAGCGTATATCGTGTGTTATTGGATGCTAATAATTGCCCCTTTGAATCCATTGTGGAAGGTAGCAGTGACATTAGCAACGAGCTCCAGCTCTCGGCACTGCACCGTTCATCATCAAAGTCATGTAGAACATTGTATATGATCAGAAAAATCCTTATCATAAGGCTTTATGTGCAAAAAACAGAACTTCTCCACTTGTCATAAAGGCTGTTTAGGAGAAAAGCATGTTGCACACACACACACACACACAAACACACTAAACGTGTTCCCAGTGAGTAAAAAGTGATGCCAATGTGATTTTTGTCCAACGTGTTGCCTTCATCCAAGCATCTCCCACCTACAGATCCCCTCAGAACATACTCAATGAAAAATGCCAAACATGGTATCACACATAGATGACCTACATACATAATTCACTTGTTTCAGTTGCTGCTACCTCCCATGACTGCTTCCTCCATCTTTCTCACCAAAAATAAACGCAGAGGAAACACGCATGGGTAGTTCATACTGGAGGAAGTCTACAACCTCCATTAAAATCACAGCAGGAATCCTTGAATGCATAAACCGTATACCCCCAACTGTGACTGCTACAAACAACAGTGTGCCGAAAATACTGCCATAGGCTCTCTATTTACTCATCTGCATGATTCAGTGGCAAAAAATGCAGGTGAGAAATAACAAATCTCACCGTTTAATGTGCTCGGGAAGTTAAAACCGTCAGCTGTTTCTGCACTATCAGACTTTCCTCGACTTCTCTTATCCGTTCATGGCTTTCTCCTCTCTCCTCTTTGCACCCGTCTAAGCTTTTCAGCTTCCCTAATCGTATTTTTTTCTCTTTCAACATGTGTGATGTTTTTAACATTATGGATTAGCGAAATATTTGACTGTTGCATTGTTCTGTCACACACTTGCACACACAAATGTTGGTGCTAGTCTCTATGACAGATGGTCAGGCTAATTGGCTGCTCTCTCAGCTTGGTTGTCCCCGTGCCTGTGTGCTGCTTTGTTTGGCATTTTTGTGTGCGTGTGTGTATGTTCGTGTGCGTGCATTCGTGCGTACATGTGTGTGTGTTCCTGAAGCGTGTTGGTGCTTTGCTTAGCAATAACATGAAGCGTATGGGTGTGTTTGTGTGTGTAACTATAGTGAGGAAACATTCTGCTCCGTTCCACTTGATGCATGTTAAGGTATTGAGATAGCGTGTGTGTGTGTGTGAGAGAGAGAGAGAGAGATCAGGTAGAGTGCGTAGTTATCTTGCACAGTATGCTTGACAGACAAATACTGTGTATATATGAAACATGTTTCACGAGTGAACACACACACACACGCACACACACACACACCTCAGTGAACACATTTGGTCCTTGCTGGGCTGCATGTGACTGTCACAGAGAGGGTCAAAGTGGAGAATAATGGCTGAATGAGTAGATGTATCCTCTCCTCCGAATGGTGACATGCACAGAAGCCGAGGGCAGCCTTGGTAGCTGATATCTTTTTTCATTCTGTTTTTCTCGAGATCACAAATGAATCATTCCTTATCATGGGACAACAAGGCTTGTTTCCCCGTGATATGGGATAATAAATTAATGCGTTACCAATGGATAATGGCTTGTTTTCCTGTGATAATGAAAATTTTTAAAAAGTTTGTTTTCTAAATAAAAGATCGTTTCCTCTTTACTAATTTTTTAAACAGTGATCAGGACTGACACTAAAAAGTGGCTTAGTGGAGATGCTGTGGGGGTCGCATGGTGAGACGGGCAAGGCTCGCTCTTCCGTGATAACGCGATGATTTATCTGGTGAGCCTTCATCACGACATCGGAAGTGAGCGTCTGGTTCGTGATCACACAGATTTGGACCCTCAAGAAAATAAAAATAAATAAGCAACTGAATGTAACCCAGTTGTCTTTTCACTTGATTTGAATTAAGGACAGCTAAATGTGTGTCCTGCACATTCAACTGTGTAACTATTCAAAGGTTATGTGGACAACATTTACACATAGATGTTTTTAAGAAATGACACAACCATGACAGTTTTTTGAAAGATTTGGAATGAAAGTATCACTTTTCCCTTCAAAAATATTAAGACCTAATTAATTATTTCATAAATTTTGTTGATACTGTCTGTGTTATTTACCTGAGAAGGAAGCGTAGCTGTCCTTTTGTGCTCATGAACTGTGACTACAGCAGTCAGGTAAGCAGAACTTGTGCTTTCTGCTTTTGAAGTTAAATCTCAGCACCTACTGATTATGAGGCAACATGGTGGATTGGTGGTTAGCACCTTCGCCTCACAGCAAGAAGGTCCTGGGTTCGATACCGGCAGGGGTATGACCTTTCTCTGTGGAGTTTGCTTGGGTTCCTTCCAGGTACTCAGCCCTGTGATGAACTGCCGCATTCTCCAGGGTGAACCCCGCTCTCGCCCAATGTCGGCTGGGATTGGCTCCTGCAAAAGGATAAGCAGTAACAGAGAATAAATGAATGAAAATAACAATTACATTTTGCTAATTCCATTAATTACTAACTTGAAGCATCTCTCTGCTTGTTTTAATAGTCCGTTTAGATTGCTCTGTCGGTTAACAGTGACAAACAGCGTTGGGGAGTAACTAGTTACACGCAACGAAATTACGTAATTTACTACTGAGAAAAAATGTGTACTTAAATCAGTTACTTATGAAAACGTTATTAATTACAAAGAGGGTTACGTCTGAATATGCTCTGTAAAAAGCTCAGACTATATGTTACTCATTTTGTTGCTTTGCATGTTTTTGATGTGCACAGTGTCTTCTTTTGCTGTTTCCAGTCAAGGCTGTTTTGTAAAGTTTGATGCTGTTCTGATGCTTTTGATTGGTTCTCTTGTTTGAATTTGCACCACTCCATTTCTGTCAATCCACATGTCTGCTCAAAGCTACCATGCCACCATGTCTATGGATAAAAATGGATAAAAACGTTTCATTGCAGGAAATTTAAAAAAAAAAAAAAAATTTATTCAGAAATCCGAAAAGGGTTCGAACAAAACAGTGCAATGCAAAAATACCAGCTGTTAAAATGCCATTGACATGAAAAGTTTCCATGTCAAACCTGAGGAAACATCTGCAGGTATGCGGCCTATACAGTTACTGCAGTCATATTAAATAAAGAAGGGAAGGCTGGCCGACCTCCCATCTGCCAAACCATGCTACTGTGGAGTACTACAAGGTTAACGCTGCCTGGTTTTAACGTTTGAAAATGGTTAACAGCTGAAAACTTTTTGTTAGAATTTTAAAAAAGTAACCCAAAAGTGATCAAATGTAATGTTCTTTGGTAAAGATATGAAAATAGGTACATTACCTATTACATGTTAAATAGGGTAACTAGTGTTCTGTAACCTATTACATTTCCAGAGTAATCTTACCAACCCTGGTGACAAATGTGCGAGTGAAATACAAGGAACGTTTGACAGAAGCAAACAGTGTTGACTGCAGCTCTGTATCACGTCCGAGACCTCGTTGAAGATCGACTGGTTTGGTGGAGACAAACTCTGTCCTCTGCTGACCTAAATCACAGAATATTCAACTCAAACGGATCCCTGATGCTGTTTTGTCTCAGGCAGGGGTGTCCAAACTGTTTTCAAAGAGGGTCAGATTTAATAATGTGAAAATGCCCAGGGGCCAACGGTCACCCCCGACATTTTTTAATCATAAAAGGTAAAAGGTTTGCCACTGTGTTGTGTGAAATTTGCACTAAGTAAAGCACAGATGGATGATGCGTGTAGTGAGCATTGGCCGATGTAAATTTAATTGGTATTATTTGAAGTCAAACGTTGCTTTTCAGTGATCGTTTCTTACTATTAGGGAGGAAATTTGGCGAAGTGTGTTAATACAGTAAATTTTACAGTGAAATACTTGCTGTTTGTTTCCATTTGTGTCTCATTTCTCTGTCTGAATTCATCATTCTGCCACTAAAGATTTGCTGCTTGAGGAGGGAACAATCAACCCCTCGTGGATTGGCACGCGTCAGGAGTGGGGAGGTGTAGTGCAACATTTAGTGGTGGAGTTGGAAGAAAAAATGCTATGCCATGTCGTGCTATGTCGGTCAGAGACACAGTATGTCAGTGCATTGACCAATCAGAGTAAAGGGGTGTACAGCTGGATTTGAAGGCCTAACTTTTTGATGGAGCTCTCAAAACATGATCAGCAACACAGATTCTGCAGGGCGAACTTATTCTCCCTTAATAAAAACATACATGGATGTTAAATCTTCTGAAATCATTAGTGCAAAAAATTCCAGATATCAAGATAACGAGGAGGTTGGAGTGAAGGACGGAGTTCCAGCAACAGAACGGTGCTGAGAAAATAACCACAGAGTGAAGCATGAATGCAAGACTGGATGTCAATCAGCTATTACGAGCACGCAATCGACTTCAGGAGCAGTATTGATTTTATGTTACCAGGGGCTCAAAACATGAGGTTTTGCATATTCGATATTCACTGTCAATCGATGCAGCAGTGGAGAAGCAGCATCTCACCAAAACAAACCTCTGTGTTGTTTATTTAATAAAGTGGGAAAAAAGTGCATCTGAACATGCACTGCTCCCGAAACTCACAGTGCTCACAAGGCAGTGCTGACCCAATACGGATCAAGACTCTGTCACTGCATTGCTCTTTAGTCATGTTGCCTGTTCATCACGGTGTTGAAAACAAATGCAGAGAGGACAGGTGGAGACTCACATGCACTAACATGCGCATGATGGGGCCATCAAAACTAAAAAGAGAAACAAACACAAGAGAAAATCCTTTATCTTCTAAATAACTACTATCTAAACACACCTTCTTTAATGCCAGTAATGGGAGTGTGGTTGAAATATAAAGCCAGCACAGATGTGCCAGCTGCAGTTCCTCTAATGGCCACTTGAGGTTAACTCCAAGAGCAAGTTCTGCTCTTCACAGTTTTCCCTGGAGGTTCATCAGGAGGAGGATTTTCACCTTTTGTTCGACTTTATGAAGTCTGCGTATATCATCAGTTTGTTGGATTCAATCTTTTGGCAACAGAACAATTATCAATGAGGCTACGGCAGAATTATCTGTTAAAATAGATTCACGACAACAAATTTAAACAGAAACTTTTATTTATCGGAAAAGTGTTGGGACCTGTAACAGGGCTAACGTTCGCCTGCGCACGGCCAAAATGATCTAGCATTGGTGGGATAACTATGTTTTCTCAAGTTGTTTTGTCCATTGTTAAGAGATTATAATTGATTATTGAGATTTAGTTCAGTTTTTTTTCCAGAATCATATCTTTGTGTATTTACCCATCAAATTCGACTTTGAGGAGGCCTTACGATTCTTTTTTCTTGAGAGAATACGGAAAATTTTTTCAGTAGGATGGACAAAACGTCTCTGTATACTGTTCTAGAGGACACCTGCCAGCGTGGTCAGTTTGCTTTTAAATTTCACTCCACTTGGTGTGAGACATTTCCCTCTCTAAGTTTATGCTCCCTCTGCAAACGGTGATTTTTGTGAGATGTGTTGGGCTGATACTGTCATGGAGCATGATGGGAAAAACAATATTACCAAACATGCTAACTATGCTAAACACAAACAAGCCATGGAGACACAAATAGGAATTTATGACAGAATAGTACTTTCACTTTTACATCCATGTTTTTATTCTACAGTTTTATTCTGTTGTGTCGTGTTGTGTGGGCTCAGGTGCAGGAGTAAAAGCCCACTGGCTGATATCACAGAATATCTCACATTTTTTACAGTCAAATGTTGGCTGGTTTCTGAAGCCTTATGAAATTGTGAAGGGACTGCGTTTACATAGCGCTTTTCTAGACTTTGAACTACTCAAGGCGCTTTTACAACAAAAGTAAACCATTATTGACGCACACAGAACACACACAGGACACACATGTTGGGTCTCCCTCTGCGTCGCTGATCTGTGTTGTTCACACAGACTGCCTCCGCTGCAGCGCTGCTTCTGCCAGCCTGTCCTAGAGTTTTCGTTTGATAATTCCTGTTAATAAGAAAACGTTTCGTGTCATTTTATGATACACTTGATTCATATTTAGTTTTGACGGAAATCCAAGTGCTAAAAAGTGTAAAATAAATAAATGAATAATAAAAATTGAGAAATCTCTCTTCTTGGTCTGTTGTATTTTCAAGGTAGTCTCAGGTTTCAAAACTGCTGCTTTCTATTTGATCTTTTTTATCTCTTAACATAAAATAGCCTTGTTAACTGCACTGGGTCTCTGGTCTGACTGTCATTTATGCAAAAATAAAACCCTGTGTAACTTCTGGGCCATGTTGGAGCTCTTAAGGAATAGCTTGTAGATAACTGCTGGTGTAGAGCGCACGCTGACACCCAAACACAGCCGTCAGTCATGCTGGGTGTAGTCAGAGCTGAAACAGGCCTGAAACCTTCAGCTAGAGAGGGCAGCAGCAAAACACTGCTTTCAGCCTGGTGTTATTCAGACTGAAACCAATGTGATTTTTAGAGGCAGTGTGATTGCACAGAGAGGTGCTCTCCTGCATGTGGCTGCAGAAGTTGTTTCGGGCTTTTGTTTTACAACTCTCCCCATTGTTATCTATTTTTATGCAGATGCAAGCTGACAGCAACTGCCATCATTTCCTAAAATGCATGATGGAAACTTCAGCCTCACATTTAAAGACGACAGCTGGTGTCGGACACAGTGCAGGTTTTCAGAGGAGTTCTTAAATTTTAACCAGTGGTCCACAACAAGGGGGTCCTAACCCTGCCAAAGGTCACCAGAGAAATCTGAAGAGTTAAGAAATGATTATGGGATAAGACACATATCTCAAATCCCAATATAATAAATATAATAAACATTTTATATCCCGATACATATCATGATATAGTATATTTTCTGTAAATACGATGAATAAAAATATACATTTATATAAAATCACCACAAACAAAGGCATATCTCTTATTACATCTCTATTACATACTCAATGAATAAAGGTCCTCACTCATATTTGATTATTTTCTGCTTTATTTAACTGGAAATGTCTTGTTTGAACACTGTGCTGATGGACTTTTGTGGCTCTCATCCAAGTTAAAACAAAAAGAAAGAAACATATTTCTTCAAATGAATGTTGCGACTAACACTACATCTTACCTTCCACTGAACTAATTGTGATGAAGTTAACTTTGCCAAATAATCGTTTTTACTGAACAGCGCTTGAACACATCACAGCGTAACTCAATGCAACCTGCATTCCGAATGAAGGAAACAAACGAAATCACGGATCAAACTCAGTTTACTGGGTCATTTAGTTTCATGCTTCACTGTACTAAAGGGAGCTGACAATGACCTCTGGGAAATTTTTAAATGTGTCGGCTCTTTTGGTGCTTTGCTATACTGCTTGTGTTAGTAATGTTTGTTAAGCACTGTTCAGCATCTCTTGCATGTGGGCTTGCTTGTATGTTTTGGCTTTCTGTGTTTCTCTGCCTCAAATGCAAAACAGTGTTCTTGCTGTTTTCTTTCTTTTATAAAAATTTTTTTTAATCCAAAGCCCCTTGTGGAAACCTTAAAAACAAAACAAACAAAAAAAACAAACGCATGGTGGCGTAGTGGTTAGCACTGTCAGCTCATAGGAAGAGGGTCCTGGGTTTCTGCAGCTGAGGCAGGTCCTTTCTATGTGGAGTTTGCATGTTCTCCCCGTGTTTGCGTGGGTTATCTGCTCCGGATTCCCTCACCATCAGAACATAAATAAAGGTTCATCTCCAGTCAGTACCTGTGCTGTGGCTGCCTGCTGCTCCTCGGGGATGGGCTAAATACAGAGAACACATTTCACTGTACAGTGTGTATATGTGACCAATAAAATACCTTTACCTTTAAACTTGAATATTGGTAACGTTTTAAAAAATATTCAGTTTCAAGTTGTTTGGAGAAGCCAGGTTTTTGTTATTTTATTTAATTAATTAATTTATTTTTACAACATTAATACAGCAGCAGTTAAGGTGAGAGGCGTGTGTAGTCAAGTCAGCTGCAGGAGACCCTGAGTGATATAAACAATATTGCATAAAATAAAATGATTCATATACATAAATACACGATACATATCATCATCGTCACTGCTCTAAATAAGACAACAAATGTATATTCCAGGTCTACAAAATGCTACTTAATTTTTTTGAGATTTTGCTTCCGTGTATTCTGTACATTGTAAATTACTGAATCATTTCACACCATGAAGCCTTTAAAACATATTCAATAACAGCAGTGAGTGAATGATCCATCTTAAACTGGTCATACCCTGTAAACTTACAGCTTCACCCCTCTCTCAGCTCTGCATAAAGAGCTGTCGGTGCATAGCTTGTTCTGTCCTGTCTTAGACACCTGAACAGCTGTAGTGTGACCCTCTTCGCCCTCTTCCACCTATGCCTCCTCTTCTCCAGTGGCCCTCTTGACTCGGCCATAGAGAGGCCCATTTACTGTGGGCAGACATGTCTGATATGGGATTTGTGATTCGTTATGTTGGCTGTCTAACAAATCCCAACAATCTTATTTATTTGTCTTGACCTCTGTCTCAGCCAAAACAAGGTCTTGAAGATGGAGAACATTGAACAACAGCCTCCGGCATGAGTAACATGCCCTCACATTCTGTTTGGGGTTTTTGTTTTTTTTCTGGAGACATTACCCATGAACCTTAAGAGATGCACTCACCTCTGCACTTTAGTTTCTCCCATAGCACAGTGCTCAGCCACTGCCTCATCAAACATACAGCATTCAGTTTTTATTTTTGCTCATGTGCAAGAAACAAGCACCATTTTTATTTTAGAAAGTCTGCCCACGAAAACCTCAGAGCATCCATAAGAGAGAGGAGGAGCAACGCCTTCCACAGAGATCCATGAGCCAACACTGAAAAGTTTAACCCAAAGTGAATTAGATGTTTTCCTGCCAGATGTAATCCTACTATCAGGTGTCCTGATTGTTACTTTCCCCCCAACTCCCCTGGTGGATTCAGAGGGTGTTGGGGGGGGGGGCCTTATGTGCAAATAAACAAACAAAAAAAACCCCACAGCAAAAGTGCCCTCGAGGGTTCCCTTCAGTGCGTGCTGGCGCCCCATCTCTGCCCCTCAAACATCCTGACTTTGCCAGTGGTCTATACAGTAGTCTAGAAAATCTGTTTAAATATGAAGGCTCTTTGATATCTGTTGGCAGACTGACTGTGATCAGAATTTAATCATTGAATATTCTAGTTTTCAATTAACAGATTGTGACCACTATCTGCACAGCCCTCGCCAGCTAAAGATGATCCACCGAACAATTTTGTAGACTGATTGGCAGTGTAGACGGGCCAATCAGGACAGAGAGTACAGAGAGCATCACTGATTGGACAAACAGAACAGGAGTGATAGGATTTTTTCCAAT
>JAQFJB010327887.1:0-10167 GCA_029874875.1 Naso minor
GTGCGTAATCCTGATGGATGCACGAGTTTCCCTTCTCGCGCTGGAAGAGAACAACGTGAAGAGAAGGAACTGTTTACAGTGTCAGGGAAATCATTTCCGTGTCTGTGTGGTTGGTTGCTGTGCCCGTGATTCATTGGACAAAACAAGTGATCAGCCGCTCATTTCCATGTATTAATATCTATGAGGTGCTTTGCATTGACCGTTTATGGTTGAATGTGGGTGGTGAGAAGGCGGGATACGGGGCTGATCCACCGTTTTTTTCCAAGTTGATTTGGGATTTATAAATGGAAACAGGCATAGGACGTGCGTGCGCACTCTGTTATAAATCAGGAAGTTTTTGTGTGCACACATTTCCTGTGTTTCCTCTGTACGCCACCTGTAGTGATCTTTCCTAAGCACAGTTTTATAAATGAGGCCCCAGGAGTTCAAATAATAACAGTGACTGTCTTGTGGAAGAGATAACCATAAATCGTCTAAATGCACAGAGTCTACCGTGTCTGCCAGAAGAGAGAAGCTGAAGCGACTTGGCAGATGTTTCACGTCTTGGCCCCAGGCACATTGCACGTAATTGCAGAGCGTAAGGTACTGGATGTGAGACACGCGGTAAAAGACATTATAGAACTGTTTGTATGCACCAGTCCAAACATGCCAATCGCCATGTTTCCATCGCCCTTTTTAGATTCGCATCAAGACGTACCGCATCAGAAAATTATGATGGATATGCCATAATTCGAACTAAAATCCCCTGATTCGCACAAACTAAAATACTCTTGCTAGAGCCGGGTTTTGGTTGATTCGAAAGGGATGGAAACAGATATATATTCGAATTAAGTCTGACGTAGCGCACTTTCACCCCAACTGCTTCCGGTGTTTGTGGGTCACTCAGAAGACAACAACATGGCGGACAACAACATTAGACTAGTGTGGATGGAGGACGAAATTGTGAGTTTTTTAAGATTAATTAAAGAAAAAAACACAACAACCATCCTCGACAGCAAGCAGCAGAGGAACGCCACAATCTACCAAGAGACGGATCTCTCCCTGGGCAAGGGCGTTAATCAAAACCGCCTGGCGTCTTCTCCTCATGACAGCCCCTCTGATGGCCAGGACTAACTGGGCTGACAGGTCTAATACCACTTGTCCGATTGTTGTCAACGCTTGAAGCCCTCTCTCCATGATATCATACTAAAAGCCGGTAAGCGTTTACAGGTTGGTTGCCATGCCAACCTGCGGAAAACTCGCGAGAGTTAGTAGTTTTCACCAAAGTTCGTGCTTTTGATGGAAACACGCATGATTCGAATTTCTTTTAACGCGCATCTCCCACTGATTCGAATCACTTTTGGATGGAAACATGGCTACTGATGTGCACTCGAGTTCCAACCACCTGTTCTTGGTTTTCAGTGTTTTGACTTAGCCGCAGAAAATGGGCTTAAACCTGTTGCATGTCGTTGTTAATGTCTTACAACAGGCTGAGAGAACAGTCACAACAGCTGTAAGCAGCTTCCTTTTTGTAATCCAGTCAAATGTTTTTCTATTAACAGAATACATAACACCACTTAAAACACAGCAGGGTAAATTTTAAACATGCTGTGTTCCAAAGCAACACTCTGACATTCCTCTTATGCAGTGAAAGGAAGCACACTATGACCCTCACTTAGCAGAGACATGTCTTGTTACCCATTAGGACTAATGAGCTGGACGTTGAGATGTGGGCCGACAAAAAAAAAAGATCACTGAGCTCTCCTGAGCCTTCAAAGGTCGATGTGGTTTCAAAGTGAGCACGGTCCAGAGGGGAGGAGGGAGAGGGTGGAAATGAAAAAGATAATGAGGAAGAGGTAAGCAGATGAGGCTAAATTAAGCAAGTGAGTTTATAAAGTGAATAACTAAGATAAGAATAATAGCCAGGAAAACACTATACAACAAACAAATACATTATTTGATTTCTTTTAAGGCATTAAGCACAATAAATAATGCACAATGTAAAAAATATTGATGATAAGTGCATTGGTTGCATACAAGACTGACTGTGATTTTAACCTTGAAGCAGCATACGTCTTCCACCACACGGTGACATTAAGTTATTTGGTTAATTGTGTGAACGATGTGCTCGCTGCTGCTCCGACTGAAGTCTCATCCAGATCGACGGCTTCCATTTTTCAGTGCATCTTTGAGCATTCATGTGTGAAGAACTCAGTTTCACGCTTTATGATTTAATCTGCTTTGCAGGCAGTTCCTCTGCAGTGAAATGGAACAATTTGAACAGGTCTTTGCTGGTGATGTGGCTATGAGCCAATTTACAGCATGTAAGAATTTGGGGGTACAGTCCGTGTTTTCTACGAATGTGATACCTTTGATGAACCCCCTCATGCAATTTGCCACCGATTAAAAAGCCAGCTAGAGTGCAGTTACAGATGTACATGACACATTTTAAGGCACAAAAGATACTCCCGTTTGTATTGCTGTTGTTGTATTGCAACCACCTGCACAAACAGGTTTTCTGTTGTAGCAGTTGTTCCAAATAACATTTGCACAAAATGGTATAAATTGTGCACTATGAAATTTCTCTAAAAAGGGATTTTTGTAAAGTCTGAACATTGATAAAGGCTTGGCATTTTGTAAATCTCTGGACTCTACAGCTGCACCTCCTCCTCCTTTTTCATGAAAGGGGAAGTTCAGTTTTTTACGCAGTAAGCTTTATATTTCTGATCTTTTACGATGTTCTACAACATTATTATGACAACCGGTGCAGTCCAGAGAGCTGGGGCTTGCTGATGTCATCGTAAGCTGAAAACATTAGAAGAGCATGTGCACTCAAACAATTCATCGAAAATCACAATAAACGCTTGTTTTAAAAGATGTGAAACTCACCAAATGTTTAGTGGTGTCCTCTCATAGACTGACATCAAAACACAAAGCTAAACACGGATGTAACCCAGCTGTTTGCAGCTGAAAGAGCCGCTCCTGGGTTATATATCTGTGTTTAGCTTCATGTTTTAGTGTCGGCACTTGAGAGGCCACCACAAAACATTCAGCGAGCTTCAAGTCTTTTAAAACGAACATTTATTTTTTTGACTTATTATGTGAGTGCACATGCTCCATTGTTTTCAGCCAGTTGTTACGTCAGGAACAAGCTCCAGCTCACAGTACTGCACCAGTTGTCATAATAATGCTGTAGAACATCGTATATGATCGTGAATATCCTCATTATGCGGCTTAATGTGAAAAAAACTCAACTTCTCCTGTAATGTTTAATTGTGTAATTGCTGCTCTTACTTTATTACGAAGCAACACATGAAGGCTCATTGTCAAAGGATGAAATTGTTAAATGGTTAAAAAGAATGTGTCATCCTTCTACTGAAATTGAATTGCAATGTAAAATACACACACATTGAGTCTATTCTGTAACACTGACCATAAGGACTCTGTTTTGGTCCTGGTGCAAAGCTGGTCTAAGCACAAGTCCAGGTGTATTCGTTATTAGGTGCAGCACATGTTGCTTTTTCCATGCCTATGCCATGTTGCTTTTTTCGTGTACCGAAATGAGCCCAACTGTGATGAGCTGGGTCAGTCGGTAAAGATTTGCAAATGCAGTGAACCGTCAGCCCAAGCCAGGTCCAAGTGCAATGCAGCCGGCGGAGTGCTACTTTCATGGCTTTAATGGGCAAGAGCGTACATGAACAGACTCATCCAAAACCCCACAGGCACGTTTGGTGGATGTCCTCTGCATTTCTTCTCACTTCCATAAAAAATCAAAACAATAATTTTGAATGCAACCTTCTATTTCAGTTAATCATAAAAATACTAAGCTGAATCTTGTCTATTTAATTGGATGTGAATCAGGCAGTTAACAGAGTAATAACGCAGCAGCCTCTCTGCTTAATGATTGCAGCCACCACACAGGGCAGGAGCCGACAGACCATGCCAAACAACCAGCAACCGGACAGGTATGTCAGATTCCTCCAGCAGCACCTGTCTGCTCCTCCTTTAGCCACTACAAAATTGACAGTATGTTGCGTCACAGTCGTTTTGTTAACACGTCCAGAATAACAAAAATAGAGCAATAATGGAGTTTTTCATAATAAGGCCTGACCTCAGTCAAACAGCTGTTTCTCTATGAAACTAATGAACCAAAACTGTGTTATTTCAGTCAGAGCTGGAGGTGAAGCTACTGAAACAAAATCTCCACTCCACTTCTGACAGGAAAAGTCAATTTTTTCTGATTTTCATCTCTCAGAAAAAGACATGCAATCCACCATCACAAGTGATCCGGCCACGCAACATATTATTTAATCTATTTTGTGAAAATTTCCCTGGAGGCAACTTTTGCCCAGCAGCATCCTGAAGAGGCTCCTGTGTTATGAAGTGTTACACTGTAATGTTTCTGTGTACAGTGTTCCAACCTCATACTCCTTCACTATATCTTATCTTTATAGCGCGTTGTGTTCTAGCAAGTCACATTTGTACTGTATTAGGCAGTGTTTTGTCATTATTTCACATTATATCATATGCCGTTATCTTGTGAGCTTAGGTTCAGAAGCAGAAAAATGCCTCAACCACTCCTCTAATTACCTGTCAAGCCTACTTATTCCTGTTGAGCCCATCTTGCTCCATTTGTCGTTGATTACTCTCCCTTTTTCATTCCTTTATACATCCATCCTCAGGCCTTGTCCCTAACTTCATCCTTTATCCTCTCCTCCTTCTTCCCTTCCTAATAAATCCGATGCTCATCGCATTCTAGGAGCTGTCTGTCGCCAAGATCAGCTTGTCTGCAGTCTTGATATATGCCTGAGATGGAACCTCCACACTGAGTCTCCTTCCGCCTACTCTTCAGAGCATCCTCACTGACCGACCCAAAAGGTGACAACTCTTCATCCACCCTCACCTTCATCCATTCATCTATCCTCAACATTCTATACTTTCTGGATTCAGTAAAAGTTTTAAAATCCACCTGAAACCGCATTTTGAGAATGTCTTTCTGGTATAAACAGGGGAAACAACATTGAGGCTAACATCAGACTGGTCTAACTTTAGAATATAATCAGAGGTTCCAACTTTCATGCGTTGGGCGTGACACACAAACATTTGCCCCTTTTCACACGCACTCACACCACACCACCTATTTCTCAGGCCGTCAAATCCGAAATACGAAAAAAAAAAAATTAGCGCCTCATAGCAGTGAGAAGGTCTATGGACAGAGGATGTCACATCTGTGCAGTTTGTGAAAAAAATAAATTTGATTTGATCTGATTTGACTCATAAGCAGTAGAAGAGGGCTGTGTCAAGCAGCCAGCAACATTGTTTGAACTTCCTTGAGAACTTTTCAGAATCAAAGCTTTCCCTGACAACTGTCTGCCTGGCGGAGCTTTTATTTTGAAAGTAAATTGCCAAGCTGCAAGAGAACATAACCTCATGACACAAGGCTGGAGGACTTGAAATTGGAATTCCATCAACAATTTAGGACCGGTGATAAGTACAAGCCTACTGCTGGTCAAAATCACTTTGGACAGGATGACAAAAGTCTCGTGACATTGTTTTTTAACAGGGAGAAAATGTGATTGAATTTAATATTAAAAGACAAAGAACCATTAAAAAAATACACTTAAATAGGTGAACTGTTTGCACAGGGATGTGATCTTAAAGGATTAAAAACACATTTTTCATCTCAGGTGGACTTTAAGGACATATTGTTGTGGTGTGGTGCTTGCTAGTGCAGTTGGTATTAGCAGAGGTTGTTTGATGATGCAGGAATACATTATATTGTGTAACCTAAAGGATAATTCACAGCAAGCCAGCCATTCCAACACTATCCTGGCAGAATAATTTACACTCTGGGGTGATATAAAAACTATTTGTTAAAAGTATTAATCATGTGAAGATAACAGGCGACAGGAGCCCATTAGTCCAGCCATTCTTGCCCGTGTTTCTGTTCCTGCTTCTGTTTGATTGCCTCGTCCCTGTGTCTGTCTTTCGTTCAGGAAATCCATAAACAAGAAGCTAAAAGAGGAAAAAAATACTGAGACATTTATTCAATTCCACAGTTCCACTTCGCAGCTTCAGCAAAGGTATTTGTCTTATGC
Organism: Naso minor; assembly: GCA_029874875.1. Taxonomy (NCBI): domain Eukaryota; kingdom Metazoa; phylum Chordata; class Actinopteri; order Acanthuriformes; family Acanthuridae; genus Naso; species Naso minor. Next base: position 6,078 of record JAQFJB010327887.1, read on the forward strand.
TTCGTCATGTTTACAGCTGTGCACAGAGGAGCGCTTCGAGCTGCTATTCATCAGTGTCACTAGACGTATCCTGTAAAATGGATGAGAGAAGAATTCTGAAATGTTCCAGATGCAGTGTTGGTTGTCGTCTACGACGACACAATATATGGGGCAAAAGGCCTCAGACTGGTGTCATGTGTTTGAACCCAGTTTGATGATGAACTGCTGGAGAAAGGCTGCCCAACTGACTCCTCTGCAGGGTAACAAACAGCGCGGTGCCCTGCTGCTGTGTGAAAAACTTCTCATACTGTGTCAAATCACAGTTTCAATTATTATCCCTGAACCTTTATATAACCCATGAGGTTTTAGGGCTGAGCTATAAACAAACCAGTTGCATTTCTCTTGAATGTCTGACAAATAGGAGCTTCAGGTCTGTTTTGCAGAAAAAAAACAGACCTCGGGTTGCCTTGATTTGGTCTCTCAGACCTGAGTATTGAGCCAATGTGTGAAAAGTTGTGTTACTGCAAGTAACTCTCACAGTCAGAGGCTGACTCCTGAGGATTCCTGGCCCAACCTGAAAACACAGAAACCTCTCCATGGCTAATAAGCTTGCCAAGTGCGGCGGCTTCACTCTGTAAACAGAAAAATCACCCAGTCTTCCTTGCTAACGAGTCGTCTAACAAGTTTCCCTGCACCTTGACAACTCAATAACAAAACAAAATTGTCTGGATTGTGGTGAACTCTGATGCCCTTGGAGAAGAGGAGGAGAGGGACAGACAGAGGATGAGAAGTGACAACAAATGGTGGAGAGAAAGATGCAAAATAATAAATAACAGTTGTGCATGGATCTACAAGCCAGACATTATGCCCAGAGCCAACCATCCTGCTTTCCAACAAATGCCTCCTCTTAACCGTATTGTCAGAACCTATGAAGCTTCAACCACTTGCAAAAAGGCAAATATCCACTATTTATTATCTTCTACTGGGACTAAAAAGCACTCCTTAAACAAAATCAAATTAGCCTTGGAACAATGCAATAGTATCTGTATCTGATGACATGTGGGGTGCCATTTTTAAACAGATGCATTTCGTCTCCATGTGCTCTCATCACTCCTTGCTTCAAAGTTAAACACAGAGCTCATAAGTCTTAAATTTATCCAGATATTAGTCCTAACTGTGACAAATGCAGGGTGTAACCCATCCTCGCCCAGTGTTAGCTTTGATTAGCTCCATGCAACCCTGCAAAAGGATATGTGGTTACGAGAATTAATGAATTAATAAATATCCCTTTAATGTTATTTACGCTCTAAATTGTTGAGTTATAATCTGCTGCAGTTTGGTGTCATCTCTTTTCCTTTCTCCCTGCCTCTCAGGTTCGCATGCTAACATTCTAGTAACATCCTAACAGCATGCTAACTTGCTAGCAGCATGCAAACATTGCTACATGGTAGCAGCATGGCCGGACAGCTGGAGTTGCAAGACTATGAGATTTTGTGGTATTTACATAATCAAGTGCGACCATGGCCTCTGAAAACCTCTGATCTTTTGACTTCAGGTCAAAGTTTAGTGAAGTTTAGTGAAATATGATCTGGCGTCAACACAGAGTGTTTTATTCTGATATTAACGGGATGTCTTAATGTTGTGTCTGTGTCTCACTTCCCGCTCGATCTGCTCTGTGCTGAGTTGCTGTGTTGAACTCCGTCAACCAGCAAAGATAGAAGCCTTGTGTATCTGCTGCAGGGGGCTGCAGATCACCAAAGCTGCGATGGAGGAGAAACGCAACGCTGACACAGTCAGTGGAGGCGCACACACTGACTAGAATTGAGACATATCAGCTCCACTGTTGGAGGAGAGAAGCACTGCACCGGCATCTGGTGGAATTTAGGGGTTAGAGTTCAGCAAGATAATCTTCACAAGCGAACACATGAAATCACTGCTCTTCTTCCTCCTTTTTCCTGTTGTTTGGCATATGGCTCGCTACTGCCACCATCAGTTCCAGAGTGTGAGCTGCTCTGCTACTTCACGGGCATGGGTGTCTCAACAATTGGCAGTCATTGACAGAGTCAGTCAGTCAGTCAGCCAGGCAGTCAGTCAGTCAATAAGCCCCTGACACTTTCATGGGGGCTGTTCCCTTCGGTCCGGCCAAAATTAGGAATACCCTTACATAATCTTTTTGCACATTTGGTATGAGCATATCTTCAAAAACTGTGTCAGTAAATATTGTGAAAAAAATATTTTTGACAACTTCAGCAAAGTACTTGTAAAACTCCAAATGTAGCAAAATCTTTGTTTCCTCCTAATGGCTCCTAAAAAATATTTCTGTGCTTGTCCAGAAATTGCTGGACCATGTGAACCTCACAGCATCACATTTTTCTGTTGCATAATGCCGTCAACAGAACAACAGGTTTGCACCAAGGCTTTCTACATCCTCTCAGGTTTTTCTTGTAAAGCTGTCAGTCAACGTGTCACTCATGCAGTCGCTGTGTGTGTGTCTGAGTGAGGGTGTGTGTGTGAGCTTGCAAGTCAGTCTCTCTTAGGACACAGTATGTCCTTGGTGTTCATGTGCCTGTCAAAATTTCATGCTTCTGTGAGCAAATGTTGCAATAGGCAGCAACGGTTGTTCTCAGACGGACTATTTCCCCTTCACTACGTATTCACATAATGGCACACGCACACTCACACACACACACAAACACATGCACACACACACCATCTAAACCGAGTTAAACCAGTCCAGTCCAGTTCGTTTGATCAGTGTAGACACAAGCGTACTGGACTTGGGCACACTTTGTAAATCGTGCTTGAGTCTGCTTGAAAGGTTGGTCATGATTCATGTGTTCTAGGGTACGGTCCACGGAAGGTGAGAAGCAACCGTGCCAAAACAAGACGTGTATGTGATAGACTGTTAAATGAGAACGTTTCGTGTCATGACGCACTGCTCCTGTTGTCAAACAACCATGACATTACAGTTTATTTGTGTCCATGTAAATAAGAAGTCGGAATACACTTACATTTTAAAACGTATTCCTCTACTTGCCACTGTTTCTTCAATTATGTAACATTTGTTCACTTATTAAAAAAGTGATTGCTTCTTTTTCTTTGTATCGGCAGATTGCAACCCCACTATGTGCACAGGGCTGTACACAGGATTTAAAAATATTGAGGTCCAAAAGCTGAGCTTGGAAGGTTTGGGCTCATGCTCCCCCGCCAATATTTTTTAAATTTCTCTGATTTAAATATGCCCATTTTTAAACGTTTGGTGACCAAATATTGAATAACAATAGCTTTAAAACCATGTCAGTGGGCAGTCGCATAAATAACCTGTTTTTGTGTGATATTGACCAGGGGTACGAAGTATTAATACTTTGTTTTCTTGGAGTATTTTCTTGGAGTTTCTTGGCATTGTAATACCTTTTCAAATGCCATACGAAAGTTAAGTCATTTTTAGGTATACACCTTAAAAAAGTTCTTAAGTCCAGACCTCGGTGACCTAGTTAGTATAGCCATGTATGTGCATACCCCACCTCCTGCTTTAGACTGTGTACATATGCAAGTGCTCTCGGGCACAGAACAATGTTACTCTGAAAGCAGGGGAGAGGGAGGGGATGCATTGGTGCTCAGGCATGGTACGAAACAATCCTGCCTAATGTAAAAACACCCTGCCCTTCATTTAAAGTGTGTTAAGTGCAAGGCTGTGTACCTACATGCAGACTGAATGCAGAAAAAAAAGTTTTAGTTCTAACGAATCCGTCATTTCTATGTATATTAAAATGGATGTGAGCACAACAAAGAAATAACTTTTACTGACATCTGAATGCGTAAGATACAACAGATGCTGTATTTATTGTTGTGTATTGGTGACATACATCCTTAAGAGCCTGTGAAAAGCTGTGATGAATATTTGAGGTTCAGAAACACATTACAGTTATGAAACAATACTGTTGCAGAAAATAATGGGCCCGCAGTGTGCTTCTCTGATAATCTCATTGGCCTTTTGTTTGAAAACAGAAGCTATTAGCCTAATCAGATTCAGTCTACCATTACAGCCCAGTCATATTCAATTAAAGGCCTAGTCACTCTAATCTGCTGTCGTTTCTTTTTTAATGAAGAT
>JAQFJB010327902.1:0-10165 GCA_029874875.1 Naso minor
CTTAGATCGCCTTGTTCGGCAAGTCCTTGTGGCGCTGTACATCCGCTCGCTTTGTCGATGCGACTCACGGTTTAGCCACAATCGCCAGTTATTCGAGGTGTGCGATCAGGGCATTTCCTCTGCCTCTGAGATTTTTTTCCCATTCATTTAGATTACAAGAGACAGACGACGGGACGGTTTATAAAATCCAAACCATTATCACAAAGTTGTTGAATAGTTTTTATCGGCAGTGTCTCCTTAGTCAGCATTTGAAGCAGATACGATAAATGCTCTCGAAGGACATAGCAATTGTATGAGGCCAAAATTGGGGTCAAAATTTTATTTTGAAATGCAAATTGTGGACTTTCTGTTGGATTTAGGTCAGGGGTGTCATTGGGTGATTTTTAGGTCTTGATGAGACGAGCAATTGAGTTTTGGTTTGACCTCTCTACCACATTCCTACGGGCCGTAGTGGCTGTTTTAGTGTTTCTAGGTGGCGCTAGAGAGCACATTTTGGCACTTTTGGGGTTAATTTTACATGTTATAAAATATTTTGCCAGACCTGATGTGCGTGACAATTTTGGTGAGTTTTTGAGTATGTTTTGGGGGTCAAATATGGGTTCGAAGTGGTGGGAGTATAATAATGAACAATAATAATAAACACAGAATTACAAAAGGGTCCTTGCCCTCCAGCCAAGGACTCGGTCCCTTACGGGCTCAGTCCCTAAAGAGTGGGGTTAAAGCAGTAACATAACATTACATTCTGTAAGTCACCTGGAGGGAGCTAACGTTAGCAAGCCTCCACTAACTGTACATTCGCTATACTAACTGTTGAGTCTTGTTACTCATAATGTGGTGCCAGCTGCACACATAAACATGTTTTGTGGTCAGATTCCGTAAGCAGGGTATATGCAGGAATCCTGAAGTTCATTTCAATACCTTTTTAAGACTTTTTAAAGACCTCCTCAAAATACTTTTAGACCTCATCGCTGTAATCAGCGACACACCTTTAACTTACTAAACAGTTGTAGTTTGCAATATAGAGCACAACCATACAACAAAATTCAGATAGGCTGGGAAGGAACAAAGCTCGAAAGAATAAATTAAACCAAAGGCAAGGTTTATGGAAATATATCTTACATGTGTCTGGTCACAGCAAGGGACACTGTGATTCTCAACTATTCACAAGGACAACTTGGTAAAACAACTTGGTGAATATATAAAAACATCTATCTCTGCGGCTAACGGCGGCCTTGTGGCTAGCGCCGTGCGTGTGAGACTTGACAGCATTGATGCCCATCGAGGCTACACTTACCTTCTTTTCACAGTATGTACAGTGCCTCCTGGTTGTTGTCAGTGTTGGGCTTCAGCCATAGTTTAAACTCTGTCATCTCCAGTCAGGAGTCCACAGACTTACACTTCCCCATTTCGCTTACTTTTCGGGGAGACTGTTTTGCGCTGGCAAGGTTCCACATCACCTAACCTCGGCATTATGCATTATGTTTCTAGGTCACAGGTTTTTTTTGTTTTGTTTTGTTTTGTTTTTTTGTAGTCATGGGGAGGAAACTTCCACCTCTGGGACACCGCTGCACTCTTCCCCAGCCTCAGATTCACACATCACTGTGTCTGACTGACTGATAACTGAAGATTTTCTGCCTTGTGTTCCAGCAGCAGGAATCAGAAAACTGACATTTACTTTGGCAAATCGGGAATGGGGTCAATTGATGATTTTTAATAGATGGTTGATATTAAAATTGTTTTTTAAATGAATGCTTAGACCAGTGATGTTGTTGTTTTTGTTTTTAATAAAATAAATAAAACAATCATTAAAAAACTTTCATTTTAGTTAAAAAAAAAAATGTTGATAGCAGCATAAACATTAGGAGCTGTCAGACTTGCACGTGAAAGTAAAGGTAAAGGCATTTTATTGGTCACAGTGTCTGCACTGACGCCGTCCCTGAGGATCAGCAGGCAGACGTGTGTCATAAATCAGTGGAGAGCTCATCTGATGGGTTTGTTTGTCGAGCGTCTCTGGAGTAGCTGTTTTAACTTAAACTGCATTTAAAATGAGACAAAATTAGAAGTTGTAAAAATTACTCAGTGATATGTTGTTGCTATGTAGAATTAAATACATATTTTATTATCATCACATTACAAATGAAGAAGTTTCTGTTTTTGAGAGTTTGAATAATTTCATTGATTCATTTTTGTTTTCTATTGGATTAACAATAAATGCATAACTGTAAATAACAATATCAAATACAGTAAATTTTGATTGATAATGTTGATTGATAATGTTGATTGGAATCTGTTGCTCTAGTATTGTTGAATAGATAAGGTGTATTGTTTACAGTGTGACTGGGGACAGAGGTACTTTGATGGTGGGGGAAACCGGAGCATCCGGGAAAAACCCACGCCAACGTGGAGAGAACATGCGCAGTCCACATGGAAAGGCCCTGCCCCAGCCGGGAGTCACTCTGTGCTCTTTGATTCTTGTTCCTGATTGAGTAAAAACACCAGCACCTGCAAAACTGCCTTACACCTGTTTCTCGTAGAACAGAATGTAAGCAGATCTTTTCCGCTGGGAGCAGACAGATTCGAAGGACGTCTCACTGACGTGCATGTCGTCATATGAGAGCCATCGATCTGTGGTGTCACCTGGCCGCCTCTGCCGGTCCACACCATCACAAATGTAGTGGCCAGAGTAGGCTGTGTGGCCTATATGGCTGACGATGCTCACCAGCGAGTACGTCTGCTGGACAGCAGTTCCGGGATGTAACACCAGCTCCCGGGTTATTGTAACGGCAGAGTCCACCTTCCGTAGGCCAAAGCTTGAGCAGAAGCTGAACCTCTGCAGCTGGATGATCAGCACATCAGGCAGAGTCAAGAATGACCACTGCTGTGCTGACATCCTGCCACCACAACTGCACCTGTACTCTAGCGGGTGTTCTCTGAGATACTTGTGCAGAGAATCACTCACCGAGCCTTTATGCGACAGGTCCAGAGACAGGTTGGTGAAATCCTCCTGCCTCATGGATTCCTGGCCACACGTGATGCAGGTCCTGAAGCTCAACATCTTGAAGGCGATGTGAGCGTTCACAGGACAGGTGAACTTCACGGCCATCTTCAGCGACAATGTCTGAAGCTCTTTAGACGATGAGCTCATGATACTTAACACACGACAGAGGAACTCGTGTGCGTCTTTTTGGCCGTTGTCGTGAAACTCTCGGTCTTCACTACTGACTTTCCCTTTGAAGGCAGTCAGGACGACTCTCTTTTCCTCGGTGCTGGTGGAGAAGTGGCAGACTCCGACTTCCACAAACCTTCTGAAAATTTCGCCTGTTCGCTGGGAACCCCACACCCTCTCCTGTTTGTGGACCTCCTGAACAAAGCCACTGAGTGTCAGGAGGCCCTGAAGTATGGAGTTCATGTAGCAGGTCTGCGCCAGGTTAGGGAACCCGAGGCAGACCAGCTCCTCTCTGTGGCGGGTCTGTGTTTGTCTTCTGAAGTCTTTGCTGCTGTCTTGCAATGAAAGCTGTAAAGCGATGGACAGCAGCAGATCCTCATCAGTCAGCCGTTTCCCACCGTAACCTGCTATGGTCGACAGTCTAGAGTTAGCCACTTCTGCTCTTTGTTCCTCTTCAGGAGGGACAGCCGTGAAAAATGCCTCCTGGACATTATCGTCTTCATCACTGTCGAATGGTGAGGCTGTCTGTCCATCTTCCTCTGTGATGACTGATGTCTGCGTGGCCTCCTGGACATCGTCCTCATCGCTGTCCCATGATGAGGCCGATATTTGTGTGGCCTCCTGGACATCGTCCTCATCGCTGTCCCACGATGAGGCCAATCTCTGTGTGGCCTCCTGGACATCGTCTTCATCGCTGTCCCACGATGAGGCCAATCTCTGTGTGGCCTCCTGGACATCATTGTCTTTGTCGCTGTCACATAATGAAACTGTAATTTCATTTATATCAACTTCTGTGATGACTGATGTCTGTATGGCCTCCTGGACATCGTCCTCATCGCTGTCCCACGATGAGGCCGATATCTGTGTGGCCTCCTGGACATCGTCTTCATCGCTGTCCCACGATGAGGCCGATATCTGTGTGGCCTCATGGACATCGTCCTCATCGCTGTCCCACAATGAGGCCAATGTCTGTGTGGCCTCCTGGACATCATCGTCTTTGTCGCTGTCACATAATGAGACTGTAATTTCATTTATATCAACTTCTGCGATGACTGATGTCTGTGTGGCCTCCTGGACATCATCGTCTTTGTGGCTGTCACATAATGAGACTGTAATTCCATTAAGATCAACTTCTGCGATGACTGATGTCCGCCAGGTTTCCTGGACGTCATAATCTTCATCGCTGTCCCACTCCACAATGTTGTTCAGAGTCTTTTTTTTAACCAACAGATGGCAGGTTTGTGACACCTTCTGGCTCAAATTCAACAACTCTGCGTACTCGTCTTCATTGTCATCACTCTGAGTCTCCTGGTTGGATGTTCTATTCTCCTTACATCCAAACAACCAGGCCCAACAAGGACACTTTTTATATGGGACCTCAGTTGAAGCTGAGCCAGTGTTGGCCTGAGTCCCAGCAGTCTTATCTTTTTCAGGACTCCAATATTTTGATATCCTCTGACCGGTGAATCTTTGCCACCAATGGGCATATTCAATTTTCTTTTCTGAGGCCTTTGGTTTCTTACTGGGAGCTGACACTGTGGTGGCTGGAGTGCCTGAGAGCCCAGTTTCCTGATTTGTGGTTTTCTTTCCTTTGCGCAAGCAAGGAAAAATGTCTTCGACGAACATGTTCAATAGTCAGTAACCTTTGTTCAACTAAGAAAGCGCTTCTTTGTCCGACTCTAGTAACAAAAGGTAATTCTGCAACTGTAGATATCTGCTGCTCTCTCTTCACCTTACAGAAAAACAGACTTCAAAGCATCAAAGGAATGTTAGTGTTGGCTTTAATGTCATTGACTCAGTTTTCAAATTGTGTGACTTCATATGACATCATACAGGACCTTTGATGTCACTGAATGATGTCATTCCAAATGCAGAATTGTACTGATTTAAAAATCAGCCAATAAGAATTTAACAAACAATTTGAAAATAAACAAATGCAGACAGATTATTTTAAGGGCAGTTACTGTGTAGATTTGCTGATGGCAGATGAAGGGTTCTTCCTGGACTGGTCATTTAAAGTGGTGTCGTTACAAAGTTTGTCCAGCAGAGGGCTCCTTTTCCCCAGTGAGCTCTGGCACATCATTTTGAAGCGCCATTCTTTAGTGTTTTATGTTGTGCATGTTTTACCTCGTTTTTTTTTTTTTTCAAATATGTTTTATTGAGAATTGACCTTAGAAGTTACAAGTTCTCAAAAATACACAAATAAAGCAAAAGTACAAAGCTCAAATTTTTCTTTTTAATCCTGATCCCCCCCACACACACACACACAGTGTGTCGTTTGTTTAGAGCACAGCAAACAGTTTAAATGCATAACTTCATTATTTTTATACACAGCGCAGCCCAACACCAGGTTCAAACAGACTTTACAGACCTCCACATTTACATGTTTATTTATTTATTTATCTATTTATTTATTTATTTATTTGAGAGGGACATTGCATGTCAATGCAATGTCATGTGGACCAATGTTCTGTAAAAATTCATGGTTACGATAAAACAAAATCAGAACGAGAGGGAGACAGCAAGACAGGTACGGAGCTCTTACTTTATTAGCCTTTGGGTTGCTATAATAAAAAATAAAACATTGCACCGAAACCGTAATTGACAGTATGAAATTTTTAGAGATGGAGTGTAAAAAAATCTTGTTGTCTTATACATATTAATGTCCAAAATTCTGAGACAAAAATAATTTCATATCTAATGAAAACACAGTTTATTTTTTGAGAAGAACATGTGGAACTAAGGAGACGTGGCCAATGAGCTTCTCTCAGGAGGAGCTTAGAAAACGCCTCACATCACTGCAGTAACATGTCACCCAGGAAGGAGGAACTGAGAGGTATGACCAACCATTGAAACCACCTGCCTTGACTTTTTTTTAAGTGATCACTAACGATTTTGTCATGAAAATCAACCCTGCACAAAATTATTAAACTAATACGCAGTATAATATAACTGCATGTGATGGTCTCACAAGTCCACAGGTGTTGATGCGGACACACAGATGTGAGTGTAAATGTTTGTCTCTACATGTCGGCCCTGTGATGAACTGCTGAACTGTCCAGGATGTAGGACTGTGTCAAAAACTGATATGGCAGTAGAGAGGGACACACGTTTTGGCAGGCTGAAAGTCTGACAGAATAAGAATCATAAGCTGACTTTCTGTTAAAAAAACAAAAAAAAGCCCTAGTTTCTCTTCTCCAACTGCAGGTTTGTTTAGAATGATATAAATCAGCTTTAGCCAATCAGGAAGAGGTCAGATCTTCCTTTGACAACAGTTTCTGTTTTTCCTCCTTTCCAGTTCTGTCTCTGCATGTCTGTTTTCTGTCTCCACATCTGCTGCTTGTTCTAGACTCACACAATAAAAAACACAAATATGCAGCTTGAAACCTTCCACTAATCATCTCCGTTTTCAGGAGTCACCACCTGTACTTGGCAGTAAATCTGTGAGCGATGCAGAGTCTCAGCTGAGGGAGTGTGTGTCATATGTGTAAATTTGTGAAGTTCACACGCCACAGCAGCCTTCAGTGTTTTTCATGTTGTATTTTTTCACCATGGGTTCATCTCAGCGGTCAAAGAATCTGACCAAGAACATTTTGAATTTTATTTTTAACGTTTTTCTTGCGCTTTTTGACCTGCTGAATGTTTTGTTATTTGTCCTCATTAGCCATTAAAGAAGCCTTCGGTAAAGATGACAGAATTTACCTTAAAGCTCCAAAAGTTATGAAACACTGATGTTGACTTCCATATGAAATATGTTTTGTTTTTTTTTCTTGGTCCTGATTTGAAGTCTGTTTTACATTACGGGCTTATTACAGCTATTAGGAAAGCAATCAGAAAATGTATTAGTGTATTGGTATTTATTACAGATAATATTCAGTCAATAAAGGTTGTGTCACTTTGATTTGCAGTGATTTTCACTGATCCTCCATCAGATCTTATGACCTCTAAATGCATTTCTTGCCTGACCTAAAATTTTTAAATCTGCTGCATCAAGTTTCAGGATGAAGAGCTCAGGACTGAGCAGCCTTTACCGTAGAAATAAACAGGAGGCTTTGTGATTGCCAGAAACTGAGTTCGGTACGCGGGAGCGCCGCAGCACATTAAAGCCGTATCGCCCACTTTAGCCTACATAGGTGAACAGCTGCTTTATGGATCAAAACAGTCATAGCATACAAAAACACACAATTTTCTGAACGCGTTAAGAGCAAAGGTATGTCTTTGTTAAACTCTCATGTTTCTTGAAACCCAATATTCGTAACTGTGGCCAAATACAAGTTTGCAATTGAGACCTTGATCAAGAATGAGATTAACGTGATTATAGGAAATGTTCTTACCGATGTTTGTAGCTATGTGTTTAATAAGTCTAAAATCATTGCTCATATGTGGAGACAAGATTGTGATTAACATGATTTACAGATGGATTCTGTATAATTTGTTCTGCAATTACCCCAATGACATTGAATTATTATTTCACCTGCTCTGTGCCATATGTTATACAACACATAAAATTTACTTTTTCACCTGCCAAAAAGTGATTCAAGGTCCTACTGTGTTACTGAAAAGTTGTGTCTGTCTCACAATGACATTGTTTCATTCATAGCAATTATATTTATCTGTTTATGACCACTCCAGTCCCTGTTACTTGTTGAAATATCTGGACAGGGTGAAAAAACACATTAAAGTTAGGAGGCTGGCAGATTTTTTCAGCAAGACATGCGTGTTTCTCTGCTAAACAGACAAATAACCTGTTTCTAGTCATACTGACATCAGCAACATTCACTGTAGTTTTAACATTTTCAGCGTCTTTCAAAATAAAACCTCTCACAAGAGCATATATGCAGAGAATCCCCTAATTTAAAGATTTAATTGTGAAGCATTTGAAGGATCTGGATGTGTAAAACAGTATTTGTATTTCAGGATAAATGACAGTCAAACCAGAGAGTTTAGTTTTCCTTTAAATTCAGATTGATCACGGACTTTGGCTGACTTTATCCTCCAACACGGTGCACATACAAGCCTGGAGTGGAGACGCAGTGTCTGAACGGAACTTCTGTTAGTTTATAATATGAAGGATGGTAAAGTATCATTTTTATGATGCTGTTCGGTCAGAAGTGACGGATCAAACTAGGTAACAAACTTGGCATCTCATCCTCGCGGCAGATCGAGCTGCAGCCTTCGAATAACTGCTTATTTCATTTTCCTTCATTCTACAGTTGTATCATATTAGAGGATTGAAATAATAAGTATATCTTCATCATTTATAATGATTATCGATAACTATCTTCATTATTTTACAAAGCTCTGCGCTCTCTTAAAATAAACTATGTATAGGCGTGAAGGCTTTAAACGTAGACTTTTATGCTGTGATTACTGAGAGCTTACATTAAATCCAGAAATGAAACTGACTTGAACAGGTGTCAGTGGGCCTACATGTCTTTAGTTTCTATGACTTTAATGCATTTGCTTAAGAGTCTGAGATTGTAGGCAAATGTGAAAGACTTTCAGAGATTGTGTCCAGTGTAGAGGCAATCTAGGAGAGTCTGGGGAATTATCTCCTGGTTGTCAAGAACTGCATCTGACATCAGACTGAGAGCAGCTGAAGGGGACCTGGGCGCAGGGACGGAGGTGCTGCTGCAGGAGGGCGGCCGACTGGCTGTGAGGTCCCAGGGTCCACCTCAGCAGGAGATTATCTGTATAATGATAAAAATCAAACCATTGCAGTGACTTTTTTATTTTATTGTATTAATTGATATTGGTCTATACTGCAAAAGCATGTTTAAATTTAAATTTTAATACAAAACTACACACTTACGTACCACTTAAACATGTTAAAAAAAGAAACACTTACTTACAAAAACACTACCCTGCCTCTAACATGCTAAGTGTGTCACATTTTCCATTTTATTTACAGCTACAGCTTTATGATCAAATATAGCCTTAAACTGTATTCCTAAATAAAAGGGAAGGAAAAGAAAGCTTACCTTGTGATTCTGACGCTGCAGCCAGCGACACGGGCTGTCGCTGTCAGTGTTCGACCGCTCCGCTGACGGTGAGCTGTCTCTCTGATGATGGTCCTGATGTGCTGGTCCTCCTTCAGCCTCTTTCAGTGGTCTGCATCTCTCTTATGTGTTTAGATGTTTTTTTAAAATCATTATTATTATTACTTTAATTGATTTCATTTTTTTGCCTCAGAATTTAGATCAAATCACTATTTTTGTGTGTGATTGAACTCTAGTGCTTCTTCCACTTTAGCTTTTTGTTTTGGCAGTTTTATTTCTCGTCATAGCTTCTCTCTCCAGTCTGTGAGAGCACACGACTCTACAGTCTTGTGCCCTGTTGTGGGGATTTGCAGGGCGTTTTCCTGTGCTAGGAGCAAAGTGGAATTCATCAACTTAAGAACACGGGTGCAAACTATTCTGGGGTTTAAGAACATGTTCATGAATCTGACGTAGCGTTTTCTTAACAACCTTCTTAAGAACAACTTAGGAATTTAGGAAAACACTTAGCACTCTGACACTCTGCATTAGTTATATTCTGTATAACCTGTGCAATTCAGTGTACAGTGCTACTAAAAGAATAAGACAGTGTTGTTCTTTCAGGGAACACTGATAGTCTAGATCATTTACATCCCCATTTTATAAACCTACAATAAGACAGTGTAAACATAGTGATAATTAAAGCTGCAAGCAGCATTGGTCGGGACCTCGCACACTGGCCCATCAGGTAGGCCCGGTCATGGCCTACGTCCCATTAAATGTTAGTAAAATATCCATTTTGAAGGTTTTTAAAAAATAAGGACTTCTATTTTGAAGGAGTTTGGGGCTTTTTATTTTGAAAGTCTGGGGTAGACCCAAGTGAAGTGGTCAAAGTTTGATTGTCGTGTTCTATCAGGTGAGTGAGGATGAGAAGTGTCTGCAGACAGACAGTCAAACGTCCATTCAATTCAAATGGCAGATCTACATTCATTTGACCTCATGTGACCTGGTCAGAGTTTGATTG
>JAQFJB010327943.1:0-10156 GCA_029874875.1 Naso minor
TTATGGCTCGTTGCTAGACGTACTGGCTGAGCAAATCTATTTGCTGCCGCTAGGGTGCGTCTAGATTTCTAGGCTACGTGCAGCTGTCATGTTAGAAATAAACTGGAAGCACTAATAAAAACATTTAAATACAGATTTACATTATTAGTGATTTTCTACAAGCACTCCGCTCTGCATTATTCACATACAAAACATCAGCCTACTTTGGCCTGTGATCATTTGTTGTAATTTTCCTTTGGCAGACAGCACGTTTGGTCAGTTTCACACAGAGGCCGTCACACAGGTGATGCTAAAGACAATTCATTTATCGCACAGACAGATTATTTCATAGCATGTGTGACATATATGTCGCACACAGCCCTGCCTTTCATAGGAACGTGCACATAATCCAAACAAATGAACCTGCCCCAACAAAGCCTGTTGATAACCTCCGTCATGGTACCCGTTATCTCCAACTGGGGTTTCAGGTTTTGTCGAGCCGGCTCACACAGAAAGCCCGACTCTGTCAAACGTGCTGCGCAGTGACTGTACAGACACAAAGCAATTTGAATTTTTTCAGCTGTCTACAAAGGTGAAGGAACAGCAGCGAAACACAACCCACTGAACGTGTGCTGAGCTCAGGCGGCTTCACAAACATGTTCGACCTCCTAATTACTGTTCCTTCACTGACAATGTGCTGCTGTGACTGCACCGCATGTGCAGACGCAGTCTACGGACACAGCTGAGTACTGTTACCCAAAACCATTAGGGACTCGACCCAAATACCTCTACCCTAAATAAAATCAAAGAGGACATCTAGAGTCAAACAACAGCAGCATGAGTTTCTTTTTGTTCTCTGATCTAGAAATAAAGATAACTCGCTTGCAGCCAATCAAAGCTGATTCAGGATCTAAATAGTAAATAGTTTTCTAGGTGGTGAACAACAAATTAAAGTTTCTGGGATTTTACTGTCATCTGACAGACATTGTGATTGTTAGTCTTTCATTCCATTGTCAGAATTTGTGAGGGCAACAGAGAAAATCATTTTATTTATTTTTTCATTCAATGTCAGAGGGTAAATAAAGTGCATGTGCAGTAAAGAGCGGCTTTAGAAACAATCCTGATGTTTCAATGGGATTTTCTGACATTAGGAGAAATGCGACTGATGCCAGTCAAGGTACTGACCACCATGCCGATGCTGTTCTGTTGTCCTCCAGGGCCCATCTCCAAAGAGTCGTCAACCACCAGGTTCATGAAGGGATCAAACCCGCGCAGGATGCCCTGCACGTGTCTGCCGCCGTTCAACTTCACTACAGCACAAAAGACCAAAAAAATTGATTAATTTAAAAAAAAAAAATCATTGATGTTAGGTTTAATAAGAGTTTCTTTATCAGCTCAGAAAACCACCTTGCTTTCATCAGACTGACTCTTGCACTGTTTTGTGTTATGTTAGCATGAGGCTAAAGGGAATGCTAACCATACTCGCTGTCTCCCATCTTGATCAGATCACCGTATCATGCATTCGACAAATTGCAAATTCCATCTCTACGCTGGAAAGAGCATCACACAGCAGTGCAGAACTACATGTGGCAGCTTCATGATTTGTTTCATTACAGGCCATCATGTATCTAATATAGAGTAGAAAATACATATAAGATGTAGTGACGTCCAACAGCAGTTTTCCCGCAGAGTTGGGCTACCTCTGATGTGCTGCCGTGTGTAGATAAAATCCACATCATAAATGAAACACTTTCTTCACGCTCAAACTCAACCAAATCAACAAGCTGAGAAGCTGGAATTATTGGAGTTTTGTTACTATGTTGCCTAATCACGAACAAATGCATTTTAAGTATATTATCAAAATGTGGTGAATCGGTCTTTGTCAGTCACGTGTCTGTTTTTGTTGACACGCCCCTTCAGCCCCATTTTGGTTGTACAGCGGAGGTAAACAACAGACGGCAGCTGCTGCCTCTCACAGGCGGAGCGGTTCAGATGTCAGGGATCGATGTTAAGCTAAGTTCCCTCCATCAATAACACGGATCCATGCGAGCTGACGGCAAACAGCTGGAGAGCAGACGCTGCACTGCTCTGTCCAACTTTGTCCCTGGATAACACCAACTTTCTGGTTTACGGCACAAATGTGTAACGTTAAACCTGTGAACAGTTTAGAAACTATGAATCCCTTGAAGCTCGCAGACATTTCACCAGTGGCTGGTGCAGGATCTGCTTACATTTCACCCAAGGAGCTTCGACAGCACAGTCATCACAGTCCTTCATCAGCAGAAGTTGGCTGTGAACATGTAACGTTAAACTTTGTTGGAGCTTTTTCTTTTTCTTGCTTTTGTTAAACGGGTATTTGCTTTTGACTCTAAGCACATGCAGTGCATATCACACACCAGGTGGAGCTTTGTTGCTGTTAAAGAGCAGCAGGTGTGAGCAAAAAGGTTTTGACCGTGTCGGCGTGTGATCGATCGTGTCGGCGTGTGATTTTATCTACATTAAAGTGTTTTCTGTGTGTCACCATCCTGAGAGGGTGAGCATGGAAACAGCAGCAAACAACAGATCTTTGAATAGAAAGTGAAGTGAACTGGACGTTGTTTTCTACCCGTGCACGCGTCCCAAACTTGTCCTTCGTTTTCCCCTCAGTGGTTTGTTATTTAATGTCATATTGTTTCAATTAAGAGTCACAACAAACTTGTTATCAGCCTCGAAACAAGATTGTGGTTTGTTGCTCGTTTGTCTGTTTGTTTATTTTTGAACATAAACATTAGAGAGTCATGCACGTTATATAGCCATGATAAAGAAATCATCTCATGTCCAAATAAGGAAGAATAAATAATAAATAAAACTACATTTGTCATGTTGTTCTACTGTTGATCTGTTCATGTCAAGCTACAGAACTGAGGATAGTTTTCAGTTGGGTTGTAATTACGTAAAATGCTCTGTGCTGAGTTGTTTACATCGCTGTAACACCCAAAATGGCGCTTGGACCCAAAATGCACTGCAGCTTGTGCGAGTGTTACCTGACCTGACAAAGACAGATTTACAGCATGACGTGTATCAGTTGAAATAAGGTAACAAAAAGTTTACAGTTAATAAATAGCCTGTTCACACCTGTAATTATTTGAAATATAGGTTTTTAAAAAACAGTGAAGTAATGTTAGAAGATGTTTCAGTTGAAATCAATGAAGTAAATGCATATTAAGTAAAACCAATATATTTATACTGTCCTGGCAGGGAGGAAGACACAAAGAGAAGACAAAGGCTGAGAGGGAGCGAGCGACAGCTTCGCTGTGCTTCACTGAATCGTTTTAAATATTCGAGGCATATTTTCATGCTGTGCTGTGAGGCCCATTTAATAATGTATGTTATTTAGGTACCAGATTAAACAACTACATGGAGAAAACTGCGTTCAGTGCTGCTCTAATGACCATTTATGATGTTATTTTGTAAATACTGCAACACATTCGACAATGATAGGGACACTGTTGGACTGTAAAGGCAGTTTACATGGTGTGGCAGAGATTTGTTTAAGGGCTTATTTTAAGTCTGGTATTTGGCTGATTTGTCACACAGACCTGGCAACCCTGTTCACCAGTGAGACTGCAGCCTAATCTACAGCAAGCATTTGGCTTGCAAATTAAAAACACTGTTAAATTTCACTGTGTCCCATCAAGTATTATGACGTAAAGCGGATTTGACCACAATTTTTTAACCACATCAAAACTGTCACGGTGAAAGTAAAGAGTTTTGCTCTAAAATCTGCCAAAGCATCTGCAGATGTATTTTTTCACACTGCATTAACAGGAAATGTAAAATTAGCTTGTTTTTCCAAATAGGCAACAGCACAGAAATCAACATGAAACACTGACACACGTGTGACAATCAGGGTCATGTGTTCTGTAAAAGCTGCAGCTAACAAATTCTGATGTTTGCTTTTGAGCTGTACTCACATGAAAGCTTCTTGTCCATAAACCTGAAAATAAAAACAACACGAGTTTACGTTAGAGATCCTTACAGGCGATAAACAGTCAGGCTAGCTAAGCTACTGTTAGCTTCCCTACATCACCAACAATGTAACACCGCTGCTGTGCGGAGAGTTTTCCAGTCACTTGGAAAACAAACCGTGTTTACAGGAAACGTTCGTTTTAACGACAGCAAACTTACTTCTTCAACTCGGGTGGATGTGCTTTGCTCATTTTGACTTCGTTTTTCACACGCCGACACCGCACGTAGAAACTTCGTTTCACAAAACCGCGGAAGGAAGCGTGCGCCGAGGGACCGGATGTTAAAAGACGGACTTCCGGTTGTTTTCTGTGAGCTTGCTGCTGCCGCCACGAGGGCAGGAGGAGTCAGAGCTGGTTAGGTTTTGTTTTTGTCTTGTATTTAAATGACTTCCACTCAGAGGTGGCAAAACTACACACATTCTTTAGTGAAGTAGTTGTGTAAAGGTAGAAGTACTGACTCAGCGTCTTTAAGTCAAACTAATGAAGTACAAGTTCTGAGATGTGTCAAAGGAAAATATTTCCCTACCAAGAACATTTCTGTGCAAAGCTGACTGAACCTCACATCATGCTAACATAATGCCAAGACTATTCAACTTAAAGGTAGAATCAGTAGAATTTGTCCGAGTTGTTCCCGAACGCACCAGAAAATGAGTTGACTGTTGAGTCTCATTCTCAGAGTGTCAAACGGCAACATTTGGGGTTATTAAAGCGTCTTCAGTGAAGCCAAAAAGGCAAAAGCATTCAGACCAAAGTAACGAGCCTGTTTGGAAAATGTAATGAGGAGCAAGTTCAGATATTTGTGTTCAGACGTAGAGAGGAAAGTAAAAGTTAGAAAAATAAATACTCACGTACTGATACTTGTAATCAATTGGTCAAATAATTTCTACCCACAAAAATAATTTGAACAAATGGAATGAGCAGAACAAACTTTTTTTCTTAGTTTTTGTTCAATAGTTGGGACTACAATTAATGTTTCATCACATTTTACTTGACTCATCTAATGCAGAAAATGTATGACATTCTTTAAATGTCAAAGGAAATAATTTTGCACGAAATGTTCGACGTTGCATTTCCTCTACCGCTGGCCTGTCCACATCGTCAGTGTGCTGCAGGATATGTTGAGTGGTGAACGTGCTCGTAAGCGCAGCAGTCAGATGTAAACCTCACAGATGGTCTCATTTACAGAGAAAGAGAATTTTATGTGAAGCGTTCAGGAACTTGCTGACAGACTCAGTAAAAAAGAGAACAAAACACCTCATGAGATTTGGTATGTTTTAATTTGTATCTATCAAGAGCCGTTAACTAATTTACAAAAGACCCCAAAAAAGTGGAAACTTCAAAACCTATTAAATACTTTTCTCTGTTATAACAGTAGATGACAATCCTTTAGAAAAAAACTCAAAAACTCCAGCTGATTCAAGTTCATTCACCAAAGAGCGCTAATCGAGCATCACAGACACACTGAAGGGCTGCTGTCAGTCTGCTTGCATAGCTGGGTAACACTGCCAGGGGACACACCTGCTGAAAACACTCGTCATGATGAAAGGCATTTTACTGAGTCTAACTACTGATGAAAGAGTTTGATCGATCCGCAGACTGCTGTGGCAACAACAACTACTGCACGTTGGAGCCAAGAAACAGCTTTAAGATGCTCCAAACATGTTCAATTTTTATTCTAACATTCAAACTTTCAGGGCAGCACTTCAAATCCTCTGTGACGCTGATCAAAGCTCTACATTTCCATCTAGTGTCCGAAGCAATGCTACAAATTTAATGCAAACACCAAGAGCACATGACCGTACAATCAAAATGATACACCCGACTTCTCCCTCATCTGTGATAGCTTATTGCCAGAGCAGTCAGAAAAGGAAGTGAAACACAGCAGAGGACACGCCCGAACTCAACCAGCTGAAACACACCAGGTGTCAGAAGTCAAAAATAGACTCTTGCTAACAAGACATCCGCAGCAGTGCGTCAGCTGGAGCACCACGGTGGTGCACCAGCCTTGTTTCACAAAACACACCTTATGGCAAAGATGATCTGAGTCCCACTGTACGTGAATGAGCTCTGAGCATCTTAACGTCATCAAGTCACCTGAACTAAACACTGGTGTGTAACGTCTCTGTTAAAGAAGCATACGGGCGTTTTTGCATGTTTTTCTCACCAACTTTCCAGACTTTCACAGATTCCAAATGTATTTCTGTTTGTATTTTAAGTATGAAATCACTTTTCAGACTCATGTTTAGTGAAAAATTGTTTCACCTTTGTGTTGTAACAAAGGTGAAATTCCTCATTTTGTGTTCATTCTTGTGCTTGAGGAAAAGTTTAATTTAATTCCCAAGCTGGCTGTCACACAACACACACGATCCTTTTTACAATGACCACGTCTGTCTCTTAGTTTGATCTGACGTAGCTGTAAGTGACTCAAATCGTCTAATAAGCACATGAAAACACTGCTTTATTCATTTTGGAGATTTATTAACATGCTGCAGAAGTATTTACCTCAAAGCGTTTGGAAAGTCTGGTAGAGACTACAGAGAAAACGACCGGCTCTGAAGGTCGTCTGTAATTTACAGAGAGCGTGCTCAATGAAACATGCAAAAACCCTGGTTTGGTCCTTTAAAATCTGTCATTGTAACTCCTGATTAGATGATGTGGATAAAGTTTAATCAACAGTGTAGTTGTGAAAAGAAGCTCAATCAATCAACTGGTTAATCAACAAGAATTTCACAGAGATTTCATCACGATCCACTCTCATCATTCAAGGCAAAAAAGGCAACGGCTGAAGACATTCACGCAGAGTCTCAGGCTTTGCTGGCCGGATGCACGTAGCCCTCTGTGATGCTGTCCTCCTCCACCCGCACTCGCAGGTGCTCCTGACAGTGTTCTAGGAAAGAGTCGAGAGCTGAGAAACCCTGCTGGCAGGGCACGCAGTGGTACAGCCTCTGTCTCTTTGAGCCCGGCCATTTACATGTGTCCATCTTGTTTGTGCACACGCTGCACTGTCTCGTCCTCACGGAGGACTGGTGAAGCTCCACGTGCTCCTTCAGCTGTGACTGCAGAGAGAAGACCTCTGCACAGGAGGGGCATGGGAACTCTCGATCATCAACCTCCTCCTCCTCCACCTCCACCTCCTCCTCCTCGGGCACTTCTCGGCCTCTCACTGGCTCAGTAACCTTGTTTTCTGATTTGGACTCCTTCCTGGGCCTCCCTGGACCGGCACCAACAGTCCTGTTACCTGCTAGGCTAGTTTTTACTTTGTTTGGTCGATTTTCCAGTGACTTGGAGTCTTTGGTGGCACATCCTGCAGACTGGCTTTTGTTTTTGATTGTGGTGAAGCTTGAGGCTGTGTGCTGTCTGTAATGCGCCCGAAGCGACAAATGGTGGAAGAAGATTTTTCCGCAGACCTGACACGGATACGTGTACGCTTTCCTGCGCTTGCTGATGACTGGTCGTGGTTCTCTCCTGACATTTTTCTCTCTGCTGTGCTTCTCTCTTCTGTGCATGTACAGCTTTGAGGTGCTGCTGAAAACCATGTCACAAGAGCGACAGTTCAGAAGCTTCTTTTTGGATTTTGGCCTTTTAATTTGATCTCCATTCACCTTGGTACTCCCTCCTTTGATCTCCTCTCCACCAGTACATTCTACTTTGGTCTTTTGTCCCTGTGGAGCCATCAGCTGCTCCTTTGCATGGTTGGTCTGTTTATGGCGTTGCAGTCCAACCTGTGTGCGGAAGGTTCTTGAACAAAAAGGGCATGTGTTGTTACTTCTGCTCGACCCTGGAGTATCTGAAGAATCAGAGCGGGTCAAGTCTCCCTCAGACACTGGTGGAGAGTCATCTGGAAGGCTGCTGCCATCAACAATATCTGATGGAGACAGTGGTTCACTGCAGCCAGCCTGCTGATGGTGCAGCAGCGCCTGCTTCTGGCTGAAGCCTCTTCCACACGGGGCACACGCGTACGGGCTGCTGTCCAGGAGGTGCGGCTGGCGGTGAGGGGACTTGTCTTGCGGCCTGCCAGGGTCTGAGGTATGAGTCATACATGCAGGACAAGGAGAACCAAGCCGGGAATCTCCATGACAGAGCTCACATGGGGACAAATCATGATTGCACTTGTGCAGCTGCAAGGATGACCTCAGGGAGAACGCCTGTCCACAGGAGGGACATCTGTGAGGCTTGGGTAAGGTGTGGTCTAAATCCTGGTGGTGCA
Source organism: Naso minor (assembly GCA_029874875.1). Lineage (NCBI taxonomy): Eukaryota > Metazoa > Chordata > Actinopteri > Acanthuriformes > Acanthuridae > Naso > Naso minor. The sequence goes on from JAQFJB010327943.1 coordinate 8,194, forward strand.
GCAGATCTGTCACATAAGGGAAGCCCTTACCACATTCCTGACAAACATACGTGGTGAGGTGTGATGGCTCTCCTCTCTGGCCTCGTGTCTGTTGTTTTGTCTCAGCTCGTGCAATAAAGCTGGCGAGCTTGGACAGAGTTTCTGCTGCTGTCCGGGAGCGGCTGAACGACTCCGGGGCCCTGGTGGTGCTCCAGCTGAGTCCATCCATCCTCTGTCACCGGGCTGCTCCTGCGTTATTCACACAGCACAAGTGCGAGTCAGTACCTATGTCAGGAAATCAGGCTAAATGTAAGAACCAGAATAGAATGCTACGACACTGAAAGCAGTATTTGTTAGCAGGTATAAAGCTGAATGCTATTTCCTCATTCTGAAGTGCAGTCAACAGCTCGGCAAGTTTTCTCAGGATAGAAGAAGCTCGGTCCTCTGTCGCGCTACCGAAGCCAGAAAATTCAACCGCAACGCGGAAAATGTTAAATAACAGCTGAATGGCAGGAAGTCAATTTAGTAACTAGTCAAATCCACAACGGAACCAGATCAACGTTAACGTTACCTTCTAAGCGACCACAGGCTAGCGTCGTGTTTGCTAACGCTAGCTCGCAGTTAGCTGCGCAAACATGTTACAAAAGCGCATTTTCCACGAAAAACCCGCTGACCTTTGCACTCAGACCAAAACGGGGCGATGCGCAGATTTCCACCAGGTTAAATTCAGACGGTGTGCTCCCTTTGCATTTCGACACGCTACAAAAAACCCCATTAGCATGGCTGCAAAAGTGAAACCTGAGTTTAAGAGGGTCCTCTGAGCTGAAGTCGTCACTTCCGGAACGTCACCTGCCCACTTCGGGGGTCAAACCTGACTTGGCAGTTTGTCTCTGTTAAATCTGAAGTATTTGTTTGGGCAGTCCCCCCCCAACGTATTACATTTACTCAAATGACTGAAATTGAGTGGCTGTTTTGTGTACCTTTACTACAATACTGTACTGTACTTCAGTGCATTTGAAATGAGTTCAATGACAAATTCAAAAAAAAAAAAAGATGAAACAAGTTTCTACAAACTGATGCTGCGTCTGTGTGCCAGTAACGGCCCATCTGATTGGCTCTTGCTGACGACCTGCAGCATCAGAAGGTGAGCACCAGTCAGTAACACACACCCAGACAAAAAAATAACAAAAAAGCAAAATAACAAAAACACACCCAGACAGCGAAGGCACGTTGGCACACAGAGATGGAGAGATGATATCACCCCCTCCCCAAAAAAACTAAGTCACTTCCTGAGTACATTTTAAATGAGCTACTTTTTAATTTTACTTGAGTATATTTTTACACCAGTAATTTTTACTTTTACGTAAGTTAATTTCATTTACTCTTTCCTAGTGTTGTAGTACTCGAGACTGGTCTCGGTCTTGTCTCGGTCCCAGGCATAGCGGACTTGGGACTTATAATCAAGACCAGTCAAGACCACGACAGATGAATTTTTGAACGTAATGAATGTGATTGTATGCAAAACTTTCTTTTTTAAATGTGGCCAACAATGTAAGTCATTTCAAGTTGATTTTTTGATAAGTCTAAGTTTGGCGACCTTAATAAAACAGAATTCTTAAGCAAAACAAACGAGAAAACACTCAAACGAGCGGAGACGACTGGAAAACATAAAACTTGTATCACCACTTAACCCTGAAATCACAGGAAAACTCTTTCCACCCCTGCCACCCACACACACAACCACAAATGAACAACTGTTTAATATAAATAACAAGCTAATATACAGCAGGTACTCTATTTATTTTTAACATCAGGCTGAAACCAGAACGATGTACTGAAACGCTCTGTAACAGATTGTATTGGCCCAACACAAAGTTGACATATTATGGTTAAAACAGCATGAACACTTTGGAAACAAATCAACAACGTCTCATTTTGTCAGCCTTTACTGGGCAGCATATTCTTAGGACATACAGCCTTTAGA
>JAQFJB010327958.1:0-10155 GCA_029874875.1 Naso minor
CAAAATAAAACAAATGTCAAAACAAAACACCCTGTTTAATGATAGTGTGGTTATCCTGTCTACATATGTATCTGTCAATTAACAGAGACTGACACACATACACACACGCACACACACAGAGTTCGATATTTGACGATAAAGGGGCAGACAAGCAGAGGAGCTTGTTGACCGGCGCGGAGAAATGCGCTTCTGGTGTGGACAGCGAGGTGGCTGCTGGGTCGGGAAAAGGCGCTTCGCTGCGCGTCCGCCTCCGGTGTGTCCCCGGCGTTAGGCACAGTTGTCAACACTAGGCTGCAGAGCAGGGTTCCCACAGAGCCAAGAGCCTTTTAGCAGAGCATTTTGGAAATGAGCATAAGATTGCATCTGCTTATACGGAAAAAGTACTCAACTTGACACGTTAAAAGTGAGGATATTAAAGCACTACAAGATTTCTCCCTCTTCTTTTTCAAGGATGCTCCAATTTAACAGAGCAGATGATGCATTTGAAGGAACTGGATTTATCGTCCAACATGAGGAACATCATCGTGAAACTTCCTTACAAATTAAGGGTAAAATGGAGAGCCTTTGCTTGTGATCTTTAAGAGCGGCATGGTCACAGAGCACTGTTTAATGATCTTGTTTCCTTCATTGAAAAGTAAGTTAAAATTGCCTCAGATCCACTTTTTGGCTACATCCAGGACTCCCAACCAACGGTCCCCAGGGCTTCCAGTGCTAGTCACTAAAAGCAAAGAAAAAAGGGAAGCAGCTCTGCTACCAAAGTTACTGCAGTGAAGGAGTCAAAGCTCAAAATTCAAGACCAAGCCCTCCTCTTCTCCTGCCTTTTCTGTTTACAAAGTAGTCACTCACTGGATCATTGCTCACAGTTTAAAGCAAAGGTACACTGGGATAAGATCAGTTTCACAAAGAAAAATTGACTTTGTTTTGGTTGCCTGAAAGTAGGCCACAAGAGCAAAGACTGCGGGACTCGACTGGATTGCTATGTGTGTCACCAAAAGCACCCAGGACTTCTTCATATGGAGTGGCAGGATAAAGGCACATCCTCAGAACAAGCTCAACAGATCTTTTCTATTTTTGCAGTAAAAGTCAAAAGTCAGAGGAGGAATAAAAATGTGGAGACCTGTGCTTTTTTGGATTCAGGGACTTCTGTGCAGAGAATTTGGCAAAAAGAAAATTGAACTTGAGTGGTAAAAAGACCATTTTTTTGTTAAGAACAATGAGACAAAAGAAGGTTGTAAATGCTCATATTGTTTCCGGTCTTGAACTGTTTGGTATGGATGAGAATGATTTCATTGATCTGCCTGATGTTTTAACTCAAAAGAGCATGCCTGTCTCCAAGCTCATTATCCCACGACAAGAGGATGTTGACCAGTGGTCTTATCTGAAGGATGTTAAGCATCACGACATGGAAACTATTACTCTATTGACTTGCCTTTCAGAGATTTTGCCAGATAATCACTGCGTTGCAGAACAGGGCCTCTAATGCCTGAAAAGAAAATGAAAAAAAAAAAGTTTTATTTAAGGAGGAATACACAGCATTACTAAATGACATGCAGTCAAGGGATATGCTGAAATGGTGCCACCTGATCAACTAAAACAAAGTGACGGAAAGGTATGGTATAACCCACATCATGGGGTTTATCATCCTAGAAAAGGCAAGCTGGGAGTTGTTTTTGGTTGTGGAGCAACATGCAAAGGTATGTCACTTAACTGCCAGCTCTTGCAAGGCCCTGATCTTACCAACTTTCTCACTGGAGTCCTTGTTTGATTTAGGCAGGAGCATGTTGCAATAATGGCCTACATTCATGCCATGTTTCATCAAGTCCATGTCTCTGATATGCACATCACCTTCCTTTTTCCTCACCTTCTTCTGGTGGTCTGATGGTGACACTGCGTAGTCTCCACTGGAATACCGCATGAAAGCATGTTTGTTTGGAGCTGTATCATCACCAAGCTGTGCAAATTATCCTTTGAGCAGAAATGCTGATGATAATGTCCAACATTTCCCTCCAGAAGTGGTCAGTAGGAGTGTGAATGTTTACAAAAATCTCTAAATGTTTACATGATGGCAATTTTACCGTGCAGCCATTTGGGCCACAATTCCGCTATATAACCACCAGTGGGTGCTGTCACTATTCAGTCTCCTCCCATTCACTACAATTATTCATCACAGTTATCAGACCAATACAACTGTGATTTATAAACATAACACAGCCGCTCCAAAAAGTCTGAGTGCATGTGGGGAAAAACAGCTGGGAGTGGCTGTGGAGCGTTATCTTTCCATTTGAGTTCGTAAGGAGCCATCGGTTATGAAGGAAGTCAGTTTTCGGGAGGTGTCATTTAGACCTGTTCCTGTCCATCCACGCCGGATTCACCTCCAAAAAGTGGGGAAACACACCGTGGGAGCATAGCACCAGGTCTGAGGGAGTGGGAGGCTATGAAGTGACATGAAGAGCACTGCGACTCCGTGTTTTAGCATGTAAGTTTAATTTTCTTTTTAAAAACTTAAATGTGCGCCAAAGATGACAGCTGTTCACATCTGGATCAGCTGCCACTCCCGGTCGATGTAGTGACATAAGGCATTTGCTCTAGCTGGTATTTTATTTTAGCTGAGCAATCATGAGAGAGCTTTGTTACCCTTTTGTTCTAAATCAACTGCATCTCACAAAGTGTACATTTAACTTTATCTCTTGGCATTTTGTTCAAACAACTGCCACACAGCACTTTGCTGACTCTTGTTAGTTGCCATCACAAGTCAGACATTAGATTTAAGTGCTATGTTATGTTATACTCAATTGCTTATAGACCTACATTTATCACATAGTAACATTAATGCATCTGTGAGACTGTTTTAAAGTGTATCATTTGTAGTTTTATCACTTTGAAATAGTATGTTATTTTTAATGAAAAGTACATGAATGTATGTCTCCACAACACTTTAAAATCATTTTCAAAATTTTATTGAAAACAAAACAAAAACAACAGCTTTCGTTTACTGAACTTTCCTAAACGTTTATGGTTTACTAACCATGCACATATGTACATGTGTACACGTGCACACCCCTAGTGGTCAGTACAATCAAACATAACTTTCTATGTGGATGACTGCCCGAAATCCATAACATCAGAGGAGAAGGCGAGAAAATGATCAAGAATATGAATGCTCTCTGTTAAAAAGGAGGATTCAGTTTCTCTAAATTGATTAGCAACAGTCGTAAAGTACTGCTAACAGTTGCTGAAGATAATAGAGCAAAGGAAATAATGGATGTGGGTTCGGATGAGGACCAACTTCCAGTTGAATGAGCATGAAGTCTACAGTGGTGTATTGACACTGGCAAGTTCAAGTTCAGGACTACAGCAGAGGAACAGCCACAGACCAGAGGAGGTATTTTGTCAGTGGTCAGCTCTCTTTGTGACCCGCTGGGCTTTTTAGCCCCATTTAGTTTACCTGCCAAGTTGTTGCTACAGGAGCTTTGTAAAAGAAGCTTGGGGTGGGATGCAGCTTTTCCCCCTCTGTTCTTCAGGCAGTGGTCTGAGTGGCTGAAGGATCTACATGGAGTTGCTGGGTTCAAAGTTGATCGCTGTATAAAGCCTAGAGACTTTGGAGAGCCAGTTACAGCACAGCTCATCAATTCTCCAACGCAAGTCAAGCTGAATATGGAACTGCATCTTATGTGAGACCGGAAAAGGACCATAAAGTTCATGTTGCACTTCTCTTGCTACAGTTTGAACTTTCAGCTTTTTGGCAGAGTTGAAAGGTTAAGAGCTGTCTTTCTTAAGCAGACTACAATCCCTTGTCTGGAACTCACAGCTGCAGTTCTGGCTGTTAGAGTTGACAAAGTGCTTCAGAAGGAGTTGCAACTTAAGCTGGAGAAGTCAGTTTCTTGAATAGACAACACAACTGTTCTTAAATATATTTGTAACGAAACCAGACGATTTCATACCTTTGTGGCAAATAGAACGTTTGTCGTCAGAGAAGCTACAGATGTCAATCAGTGGAGATATGTCTCTTCAAAGGAAAATCAAGCAGATGAAGCCTCAAGAGGAATGAGGGCTGAGGACTTCCTGAAAAACAGGAGATGGATTAATAGACCAGAGTTTCTCTGTAAATCAAAGGAAGACTGGCCTAAACTGGATGTGGATCTTAGTGTGATTTCTGTGGACCCCGAGATAAAAAAGGATATGATAGTGAATGTTGTTTTCAGGGTCTTGGAGAATGCCACCAACCATCTTATCCATTACTTTCTATCCCGGATGAGACTGACGACATCTATGGCATGGTTCCTGAAGGTTAAAGCCTGATTTATGCTTCTGCGTCGAATCTTATGCTGTACCTACGGCACAGCTTCCATGTAGGCACGAGCCCAATGTGGACTACAAGCACTGTGATTGGCCCGTTAGGTAGACGTGCATTTCCTCCTACCCATTTCTGGCTTCTTCCTCTACTCCTGTACTTCACACATTAACTTCACGCTGCAAACATGAATCAGGTTGATTGATCGAAGAAGTCCAAAAATATATTCATTTATACGACTTCTCATTGCCACATTACAAAGACTGCCAGATGGCTGCAAATTCGTGGCAAGAGATTTCAGTTTGGCATGGTGACTGCAGAGCAATGCACACATATTGACACACAAGTATAAATCCTTAGGCCACATGCGTACCTTATGGTGTAGGGCTATGCATGCAGCTGGCGCAGAAACATAAATCAGGCTTAAGAAAACCCTTGTGTTACTGAGATAGAAGAGGACAGACTTTTGTTCTTCTGTAGGTCTTGGTAATGAGAGGTGTGCGATTCAAGAACAAGAAGTTGAGACAAAAAATCAGAGATTTCAAACTTTACTCGACGGACAAAGTCTAAGTCCTGAAGATCTTGTAGAAGCAGAAAACTCAATCATTCAGTACGTACAGAGACACAAGCTTAAAGCTGAAATTGCTTCACTGAAGAGCGGTTTTAAAAATATTGCCAAAAGGAGTTTACTGTACAAACTTGACCCAGTAATGGATGGTGATGTCCTCAGAGTTGATGGTCAGCTAAGTAAAGCAGCATTGCAAAAGAAAATGCGTAGCTCCATAAAATAGAAAATCATTGGGTGGTGAATGGTTTGACAAACAAACAAACAAAAACGTAAGTCAAATATACTGTGCAGTATTTTTTATTTTCTTTAAACTGTTGTACACCACTGTAAATCTGCATCTGTGAATTTTGAACTATTCTTTGCTGGATTTAATATTCTGTCATACTGTCCGCGGGTACCCCTTCTTCCCCTCCACAGACACCACCGTTGCCTCCTCTGAGGGCGGGGAGTGTCAGTGCTGGGTCGTAGAGGTGTGCCATATCATAGCCTTCACGATTATACCGGTATAATTTTTGATCCCGGGGTAAAAATGAATATCACGATAATAAGAGTTTGCGACATACTGACGTCATACGTTTACGCTGCGAACGTAAACTGCGCGGCGTAACATGGCGGACATGGCAGAAGAAGCATGCAGCTCGACTATGCCGCTAGAGCTAATACCCAAACAAGGTGCCACGTCGGTAGTTTGGAAATATTTTGGTTTCAAAAGAGCAGATGTAGCTCAAACCACGGTCATATGTAAGACCTGCCTTCAGCCTGTGATGTGTAAAGGTATAAATACATCGAATTTATTCAGCCACCTGAAGAATAAGCACATCGGTTATTACAACCATTGCCAAAAAATCCAAGAAGAGACCACAGTAGCAGTGACTTCAAATGCAAGTAAGCAAAGTAAATTAGTTCAGCACGGCATTGCCGAAGCTTTAGCAAGTTACATGCCTTACGACAAAAAAAGCAAATGCTGGAAAGACATTACGGATGTGCAAAAAAATAGTGAGGTTTTTTTCACACAGTTGGAAGAGGCAGCGGGCACTTCAGGATGCTCAAAAAAAGATGGGCCTGCCCCACCACAAGCTAACAACAGAATGTCCTACGAGATGGGGGTCAAGGTACAAGATGATTCAGCGGCTGCTGAAGCAGGAGAAAGCAATTACACAGGTCTTAGGTGCTCACAGAGTAACAAGACACCTATTCCCGTCCTAGCAAGACATACAGGTCAGTGACCACCGGTCAAATGCTGGTGAAATAGGAGAGTGGCTGGTAAATTTCAGACACAAGAAAATATAGGTGCATCTTTAAAAATGAGAATATTATGGGAAAGTTTTCCTCAGGTCAGTCGTTTAGCCAAAAAATATCTCTGCGTCCAAGCCACCAGTGCAGCATCTGAGAGGCCATTTAGCACAGGAGGCAATATTGTAACCTGCCAAAGGTCAGCACCGAAGCCTACTGCTGTCAACAGGCTTGTGTTCTTGTCGAAGAATCTGAAACATAATGCGTGTGCATGCAAAAAAGTGTAAAGCCAAAGCTACATTTTTTTTACAGTTATGGTTTTTGGAGAGATGCACAGGATTTTCAGAATACTTCATCTGAAGGCACTTTATGTCATATCATTGTAGAAAAAATATTTCAGGGTATTTTTGCATTTGTAAACTGCTTGTGTAGGTAAGATTTGGGATTGATCTATTTTTTGTGTATTATTCATATTTCATGAAGGATCTGAATCTCAAGCCACTGTTTTCAGGTTCGTCTTATTGGATAACTTATGTTTTTGCATTTAACATTCAGGGTTTGGTTTTGGTTTTTGTAGATAGGTAAACTGTGCAGTCCATTGTGTGCAGGGCACTTTATATGCGGTGGGTGATTTCATTTTGCTGCATTCTTTAATACAGATGAATGTGAATCTCAACCTGAGCTACTGTCGTTTTCAAACCAAAGAACTGAAAGAGAATTTTTGCTTGGTTTTTACTGGATATGGTTATGTATTTGTTTTAAATCCACCATTAATCACATTTATGCCCTTAAGTTTCCAGGAAATTGTGTTTACAAATTGTGCAGTGCGCTTAAAATGTGGTGGTTTATGTTATTTTGCTGTAATAATTGTTACAGAATTTAAGGCTACTGAGCTACTCTTACAAACTAGAGCAGTAAGAGATGTTTGTTTTTATTTGCTATGTTCTAAGTAAATATTTATGTTCGTGCTGTCTTGTTGATTTAATTTGATCTCGAAATTAATAAAAACAAAACAAAAAAATAAGCATTTTGTAATTTTGTCAATAATATCGTTATTGTGATAATTCCAAAAAATATCGTGATATCACTTTTAGGCCAATTGCCCACCCTACTGAGTCGGCCCTTCCTGCAGTATGTAGCAGTCCGAGGTTCATCAGCTTATCCAAAGTTTCAGAATGAAATGACCCCATTTTGCCATTTGCGTATAGTGACAGCAAGTTTCGGCTTTTCTAAGACAGTCTATTCTTGCTGCTTCTGTTGAACTCCCCGGTGTTCTAGCGTTTTTATTAAAGCTCAAAAATGCATAGCTCAAAAATGTGTAGCTCCATAAAATAGAAAATCATTGGGTGGTGAACGCTTTGACAAACAGACAAACAAACAAAAACATGAGTCAAATATACTGTGCAGTATTTTTTATTTTCTTTAAATTAACACATTATTATTTAAAAGATTTTTTACTTCTATATTTTTTTTGAAGGCCAATTTTTTAAATTTGACATCTTTTTGTACTTTGCTTTAATGGTGGGGTAACTGGGGTGCCCAGGGAAAAAAATATATATATTTTTTTTTTAAGTCAGCTATCTGTCCATTTATGTTCTCGCTTGCATTATCTCCCTCCTCTTCAGATTTTTTCTTTAATTCAAAAAACCAAGGCAGCTTCGATTCAACTTCTTCTGGGAGTTCCTCAGGTTTGTCTACGGTCTGCTTGGTAATGTCCATTTTACTGCGCTCTCCTTTCTTCTTCTTGTCATCCTCCTCTTCCCTTTTATTCTTACTTCCAGACTCTGGCTTTTTTTGGAGGGTTTCTTGACTGTCAGAAGAGTCTGCTATCTCTGGAGAGAGATTAACCCAAGCCAGACTCGCTTCAGTTTCTTCTGGGAGTTCCTCAGACTGGTCTACTATCTGCTCAGAAATGCCCATTTTACTGCACTCTTTTTTCTTCTTGTCCTCCTCCTCCTCCTCCTCCCTTTCCCTCTTTCTCCCAGACTCAGGCTTTTTTTGGAGAGTTTCTACATGATCAGTCCCCTTGTTTTTCAACTTTTTGCCTTTTGCATGCTGGGGCATGCACCAGTGTGAACAACCTGGTACAGCATCATCTTTGCAGTGCTCTGTTGACTCCATTTTACTGTACACTGCTTGATCATCATCACTTCTCTGTTTCTGTCTGTTCGCCTGTTTTTCAGGGCTATCGATTTGCTGGTGCAAGGCCTTGCTCTCACTTTTCATGTTTTCATCCTCTAGGCCTAATTCTTTGAAATCCTCTGGTGTATCTGGACATTGTACCCCAATGTCATTTTTAGCAGCTATGTATCTGCCCTTAACACTTTCAGAATCCTGACAGCCTTTACAAAGCTCCTGAATTTTGTGGGGGGGATCAGAGGTCTCTTCATTATCTGTATTACTGCTTGACTGATCACTGACCTCTTGTTCCATGTTGGAACTGTTGGTTTGTGTGACCTTTTTATCAGCTTCCAGGTTTTGCTGCTGCTGCTTATTTTGTTCTAGTTCATGAAGTTTATTAGTCCACTCCCCAATAAGTTCTTTTAGTTTGGCAGAGTACTGGTTCTGCTGCATTCTAAGTTCCTCACTCAGTTGGTCTTGCCTGACCATTTTTTTTTGCAGTTTCTCAACCTCTTGCTGCAGCATCTTACTCTTTTGGTTTGCTGCCTTTTTTTGACTATTTAGCTCCTCTAATTCATTTTCCAATTCTGTGCAGTCCTTTTCTTTGCTTTTCATTTGTTTAATCTCTTCCTGCCAGTTGTGTATATTTTCTTGGAGGGTTTCTACTGTCTCTTTTTTTGACCTACATTTTTCCTCCAAGTCTTTTTGACTTGACAGTCTATTTTGCCAGTTGGACACTTCCCTCTCATATATTTTGGCTGTACTTAGCAGTCTTTTCTTTTCGGCCTTTAGGTTTGTATAGAGAGTCTGCAAATTCTGGATACCTTCCCTACTGCTGAGCACGTCATCAATTTGCCGTTGCAAGATGGAAATCTTTTCCTGTGTTTTTTCGACTTTCTCATTGAGCGAGGTGATCTTCTCACGGAAAATATTTTCCCGTTCTTCGTCATTCACGCGCCAAAACATTTTCAATCCTTATCTCCTGTTGTACAGCACTGGATTATCCGGAAACTGCTGTTGTAATATGCTGTTAATAAGCCTCTAGGTGAAAACCTGTGAATTTTGAACTATTCTTCGCTGGATTTAATATTCTGTCTTACTTAAGACTTTGCTTCAGTCTTGAACATCAAAGGATGTAAAAGATCAAAGTTATCAATACAGACATCAGAGGAATGCACTTTGAGATTTGTGTGCACTTTGAAATTTTTGAAGTTTACAAATGTAAAGTGCGTTAAAATCTCTTATTATTATTATTAGAGGAATATGTAAGTGTGATGTCACTCTGACATCAACATGGAAGGTGCATGAGGCCAGCTTTCCTCGTGTCAGTCGTCGCACAGGAGGCAATATTGTAACCTGCCAAGGGTCAGCACTGAAGTCTTCTGCTGTCAACAGGTTTGTGTTCTTGTCAAAGAATCTGAAACCTTAAGCTCACAATAAGTAATACAACTGGTGTCGGTAAAACATATGCCTATAAACTATCGAACTGTCTGACTGATGTGAAATTACCATCCAGCCCAGTTTTGACTTACATGGCTGGGGTCTTTATGTTTATAAATGACTCTGCTTGTGGCACAAAAAAGAGAGAAACAGCAATCTATTTTTGTTTTGATTTGAAAGGGGATACGGGCCATGAAACCGAGTGTTACTGCTGTGGGATGCGGGGGGACTAGGCACAGAAACCAGAGGATGAACTCTCAGAAAGCAGACAGCTGTGCCTCCTTTTGGTTTTTTGCTTGTTTATTAGGGACCAAGCCCGTAAGTCAAGGACTCCTCTAGCATGGCTAGAGGAGTCCTTGCCTGGAGGGCAAGGACCCATTGTATTTCCCCGGTTTATTATTATTATACGTATGCCACTTCAAATTCAAATTTGACCCCCTAAACATTCTCAAAAACTCACCAAAATTGGCACGCAAATTCGATAAAATGTAAAAATTAACCT
>JAQFJB010327989.1:0-10152 GCA_029874875.1 Naso minor
TGGACAGGCCCTGATGTGGGCAGGCAGGCTGTTCCACAATTTCAGGGTGACTACAGCAATCAGATCTAGAAGTAGTGTGCACAGTTAAAAGATCAGAGAGGTAAGGCGGGAGAGCTAACCCATTTGGATATTTAAAAACAAATAATAAAATCTTCTATTCACTCCATTTCTTTAGGTTATGGTCTTATGGACCTTTTTGTAGAGTTTTGAGAGTTTTTGAGTATGTTAAAGCCTCCAAACATGTGATTCATCTATATGAAGAAGAAAAATTCCTTCAGTTACAGTAGGTCCTAACACTAGACGTTACTCGGGCCTTAACTAAGTCAAATTTAGAGCTAAGAGTACAGGTGATGTTGTTAGTCACTCCTGAGTAGAGAGGGCATTGTAAAATGTGAAGGTCTTTAATTCTGACATTAAAGAGTCAGGGATCACTGATATTAACGAGGAGGATATCCAGAGGGCTGTACTATAAACCAAGTTCAACATACCCAGGTTCTCTTTATGTCATCTGCCTTCACCAAATCTAACAACTGCAATCCATTGTAGCCAACACACAAATAGTGGGAAATCACTTGGTAAACCAACCAAAGGTTTCTCAATCTGGACATCAGCACTTTCACATACAAGAGGCAGCGCTTGTTTTATATGACCAATAACAAACATGGACAAGTTGTTCTGTATTTGTTTTAAGCTGTGGACCCACAATGTCAAACATAGAATCCTACACACACACACAGAATTATGGTAATAAGAGTGAGTTTTATTGTTCACAGGAGTAGGAATACTTTGGTTGCTTGCCCTGAGGCAGACGACAGGAGAAACTCTGTGATTGGAGTGGAGCAGGAAGATATGGCTGGCATGAGGAATAACGTTGCTGTGGAGTAGACACGAGGAGTGGCGCGGCGTGGAGCAGGTGGACACAGGGAATGGTGTGGTGAATGGACGAGCAGGAGCCAGGTGTGCGGACTTGGGGGTGGTTCGGGTGTGTTCTTAAATATCACACGAGTCCAACGGTACACCAACGTGAATGCTTCAGGTTAAGGTCCTGCACCAGTGTCCGAGTGTTGCCCACTCATGACCTCATCACTGGTGGACGCTAGTCTTTTTTCTGCAACACAACTAAACAGTGCAATAATACAATAACGCCGCAGTGTGAAGACACGAGGAGAGCTGATGTTGGCAATCCTGAGCACAGGGACGAACAAACACAGCCTAGAGACTTTGTACGACATAAGCTGTCTGAACAATCTGATGACTGGTGGACGTGTGGACTGGGTTTATACACTGCAGTATATACTTGGATTGGTCGCAGGTGTGGAGCCAAATCGGCAGAACAAACGAGGAAAAGGAAATCACACACAAGCACACAAGCACTGGTTTAAATGTCCAAATGAAAGAGCAAAAAACAATTGAAGTGCTGTGAAGAGTGTGCCAAACCAACATGTGGTAACCTTAAAGGTGGGGGCAGTTGCTTTCATTCGTTGCCGTTTGTAAACACAACATTCAAAGCTCCTCCTCCCTTCTCAACACACCACAAGTATCATAACTTGTTTGCACTATGTGTACTGTTATACTGCTTACCTAACGTTACACAGCAAGTTATGTGGGAATATTACAACTGTTTAATGGAGAAGTCAATGATTTAACAAGCTAACAAGGTAACTGCTGTTTTTAGCACCTAGACATCCAACTGAAGGCAGGCCAACTTTGCATCGCTCTTCCCAGCCTCTCCTTCAGTGCCCCAAAGCGTCTGAAAGCCAAATCGAGACTCACTCACACTCTGGAACAAGTTTTTATCTGCTTGCTATTTCGCCTTGTAGGGCTATATTTTCTTTTCTTCGCACTACGTTCGCAATCATAACTTTCTCCTGTCTGGACGAAGTACAGTTGCTGTGCTCTGTGGTGCTCTCAACCTCACCTGCACGCTGTATTGGCTGGGGGAAATGCCCCCACTTCCCACCCAGAAACACCCCGAAGAAATCAAAACATCAAAATACAGGAAGAGGGTGCTGTGTCTCCTTATACCGTCACCACCACACATATATGAGGCCCAGAAGTGATGATTGAGCAGCATTACTTTTGTATATGTCCATATTGTATTTTTTAGTAAAATCCTACTTTACCTTTAACCCTTAAGCCATACTGGCCAGAAAGCCTGAAAAAAATACCAGTGCTTGCAACTGGAGATCCCAGTGGTATTAGTTTAAAACCAACAGTTGTATCATGAAGTGATCTCCGTAGCTCGCTCTGATGCCACTCTTCTTCGATATAGTGGAAGAGTACCTGCACATTTATGTGTACACAAGAAGTCCTCTCTGCAAAGTTAGCACCAGCACAATGTAAATAACAGCATACAGTCTGTATTTACTTTAGGCTTCTGTCCTCTTAGAAGCAGCTGTATCTCTGAAGGTAAAGATGGTATAGAAGCCAGCTGCTATCACTGTGTGGATGTGTGAGTGGGGGGAATGCTGACTTGTGTTAAAAAGCACCTTGGGTGGTTGAAAGACTAGAAAAGTGCTTAATAAACACAATCCATTTACACTCAACATTTCTGTACACATGCCTGGAATCTGGTTGTTATTTTTGACTTGATTTTCAGTAAAGTCATGGAAGTTTTTCTGATCTTGTACTTGAAAAAAGGAAATATTTGACTGATAAGTGTAAATATGATATTAAAGTGAAAGACTCACAAATCTTTTCTTTCATTATTTTCAAAGATCCAAACGCTACGTCAGTGTTGAAAACGTGGTGGTTCACGTGTGTTACAATTAATTATTTGCCACATTTTGCTCTCTAGTTCTGGTCTTTGCTGAGAGAATGGACACAGCTTTCCTGCAGCATACATGAGGCAGCTGGATAATCAGGTTTGTATAATTTGTGTCCGGTCATCGTGTCTCTTTAGTTTGTTTTGCTGAAAGCAAGGCTCTTTGAAAACAACTTGTGAGTTTTGTAAATGCCTGCAGAGACAGACCATGTGATTGAAAACCTTTAAATTATGTGTATTGCATTCACAGCAACTGGTACACAGTTCATTCATAAACATCACGACACCATGTACACATTTCATGGTGCTATGTCTAGACTATTTAGTCTGGATAGTAGACACTGAAGATGTTTGTTGGTGTCAGAAATCATCGTTCCGCAAAAGAGGTCTTAGGTTTTTCCTGCTCTTTTATGAATTGTTACAATGTACTTCTAATGAAGCATTTCCTCATCTTTGCACCAAGCATGCAAATAGTGCAATTCAGCTGCCTTTGCACAGCTGTGTTGCCCTGGAGTCCTGCCAGTGTTTCTGAGTCCACACTTAGTAGCAAAAGGCCACAACACATTATAAGCACACAAACACACCTGTACACACAGAAAAAATTTCCAAACTGTCAGCGCACACTCTTATTTTAAGCATGAAGTCCGCTGTCCTTTTAAGTAAAATAATTTCTCTTCCTGATTTACAAAATAGGCACTTCACAGTTTGTGCAGAATTGCAAAAAAAAAAAGATCAAACGTTTTTTGTTTTTGTTTTTAAAGCTGATCCATAAGCAGCATTTTTTAAAATCTGCTTCAAACAGGGGTAAAGCATACAATTTTGGACCCTACAAGTAGTCTCTGTGGTCCCCCTTCCTGCCGTGATATGTACCTTGCACACTGTTTGGCTCTACACTAGGTGTAGAAATCTTTAAGCCCTTCACGCTTTCATTTAATTGCGATTCAGAGGACTACATTACACTGATAAATTGCAATGGCACTCATCTGTGATGAGTTACAGTAATGTAAGATTCTGTGGCGATGGATCTCCATGCATAAATGTTACAGCTACCAGAACCCTTTTTCTGAGTCTATGTCTTCAGTTTTGCTGTTGTTGTAGAGTGGAGGGAACGCTTTATCAGTTAAATACTGTTGGGATGGAAAATTGTATCTCAGCTTCAAAGTGTAAAACACAGCGCAAAGGCCCTGTTTTAATTTGATGGAATGTGACGCAAATCCTTGGCAATAAAAATTGCTATGGAGTTTGTGATTTGCTTCGCCCTTTTTCAAGTCATACAGAGGCTTTGTTATAACTTGCTCAGTTGTTGTCTGGTTGGCAGCAGCAGCATTTTGTCTTAAAAAGACAAAATGACTGTGGGGTTGGTGGGCAGGTTTGCCCCACAAGCGTGTAACACCAGGAACACCTATTACTGCGGCAAGCCCAAGCTGGATTATTATTATTATTATTATTATTATTATTATTGGGGGTGCCAATTAAAAAATCTCGCCTACAACACCAGTATTGTCAGGGTCAGCCCTGGGTGACACTTCCCAGTCAGCCCGCTCTCATTGGCTATTGCAGATTTCTGCTCATTATTCTGTTGGAGGCGATGCTTGTTTTTTTTTCAATTTAAGATCAGGGAGTTCCAACACAGTTGGTAACATCAAAATTATTTTGAGAATTCCTCACACTTCAGGATTATTTGAGCAGATGATCAAGAACGTTCCTGCAATTGTCAGGAGGGGCGAATCAGAAAAAAATCGTCTCGATTAGTGGTAGTGTGCTCCAACCTTTAGGGTAGAAGGTGAAAGTCAATGAATAAGATGAGACTTTCTGATTTTGAAAAGGGACTGATAGTCCAGCATGTCCAAAATTAATCTCACATTGTTATACAGCCTATATGTCTACCTGTAATGAGGGCTGACTGAAATTAATCAACCAGTTTGACGAGTACAAGTTGATTTGCATACACCAGAGCTAGTTTCTAGTTATTACATATGAGTTATTGGTCTTACGTTGTCAAGTTTCAATATATCCTTATTAGGTTTAGGTAGAAGAGTTATTTACCCTGTTTTTACAGTGGGAAGTCAACTCTTTTATCTTTACATTCTAAAAAGGCTTTATGAAGCAAATCTTCAATGTCATTCCAAAAATGTTTATGGAATTCTAATGTTACCCAGCAATTCCTGGAGATTTTCCATTTTTCATCTGCTTTAGTGCAATTTCGATTTCTGATATTGTTAAATCCTTGTCTAATATGTTCTTATCCTCCTTATTAAGTGTTTTTTTTGTTTTCTTGTCTGCTTCAAAAAGGAAGTCACATTCTACCTTTTGGAAACTTGATTTGTACAAATTATTGTATTTATTGTATTATTGATCTTTTTTCAGTTTATTTAGTCTTTGGGGGTTTTTTTTTATATCATCTCATCCATCATCTCATCCATTCACCGTGTTTTCTTCAGTTATACGTTGTTTTATTTCTCATGAACGTTCCCTTCGATAGCAGCTGCCATTGTTGTTCAGCTCCGGGCCCGTAGGGGGCAGCAATGCTGGGATGATGAAGGAAGACGAGGCGGCTGGTGGAAGCTGATCGTCAGCAGTTCATGTTTGTGTGAGTCAAACATCGGCTGCCCGCGGTGGTCAAAACGTTGTGAGAACAGCTTTTAAAGACTAAGTTAAGCGGAGATGGCCGGCCGGTCTGGAAGTCAAGATCTATTTGACAGTATTGTTATGGCGGATGAAAGGTGAGTTTTTAGGCAAATGAATGTTGTTTCGTTTTCAACGGTAACGTCATGTGACTCTCTAGTAACGTTAACGTTAATGACGGTCATGCCCCAGCTGTATCACTGGGAATAGTTTCTCAATTCGGTATACACCTGAAACGGAAACAGCTGCTTTTTCAGTGGCATAGACCTGTGATTGCCTGTAGGCTAATGTGATAAGTTGTAAAATAACGTTAGATGTTACAAACAAACCGAGTGTGTGTCCTGCGACAGTGACGATCCTTCACGTTACCTGCAGCTACCAGAGAGTGATGGTGTGATTGTTTTTCAGGTTTCGAGGGGAGGGCTACCGGGACGGATTTGAGAAAGGCACTCGTCGTGGTCTGCAGGACGGCCGCAGACACGGAGTGTCTCATGGGGCGAAGCTGTCAACGGAGGTGAGTCAGTGTGAGTGAAAGAGACGTCAGTTCAAGTCCAGCTGGTAGGTTCGAGACCCAGTCAATCAGTCAGAACAACGCTTTATTAAAAAAATGAACAAAGCAATGCAAACAAAACAGTAGCTGCACGTTTTCAAATACGACCCACAATCAGTCTTTGTCAGGTGACGTAAGCCGCAGCGCATTTTGAGTTAAAGCGTCATTTTGGAGGTACAATGATGTAAACAACACAACACAAAGCATTTTACGTAATTACAACCCTACTGAAAACTGTCCCTACATTATAAGAAACTCTGTAGTTTGACAGGAACAGATCAACAGCAGAGCATCACACCGTTAAAACCACACGATGGATACAGTTTTATGTATTTATTATTTATTCTTCTTCACTCATTTGAACATGAGATGATTTCTGTATCATAACAATGTAGCATGACTCATTTATGTTCATGTTCAAAAATAAACAAAACAGACGAACCACAATATTGTTTCAAGGTTGATAAGAAGTTTGCTGTGACTTGTAATTAAAACAATATAACGTTAATTATCAAGCCATTGAGGGGCGAACGGTGAACAAGTTTCAGATGCGTGCACAGACAGAAAACAACGTCCAGTTCACTTCACTTTATATTCAAAGATCCATTATTTGCTGTTCTTTTCCATGCTCACCCTGTCAGCATAGTGACATACAGAAAACAATTTAATGCAGAAAAAAACACGCACCAACACCATCGATCACACGCCAACATGATCAGAAACTTTTTGCTGCAGTTCACACACCTGCTGCTCTTTAACGGTACCTGTGACCTGACGTATAACTTCCATTAACAAAGCCCCACCTGGTGTGTGATATGCGCTGCATGTGCTTACATTCAAAAGCAAATACCCAATTAAAAAGGAAGGAAAAGAAAAAGAAAAGCTCCAACAGAGTTTAACGATCGCAGCCAACTTCTGCTCATGAAGGACTGTGATGACTGTGCTGTCGAGGCTTCTTGGGCGAAATGTAAGCAGATCCTGCACCCAGCCATTGGTGAAATGCCCGTGAGCTTCAAGGGATTTATAGTTTCTATCCTGAAAACGGGTAAAACATTACACATTTGTACTGGAAACAAGAAAGTTGGTGTTATCCAGGGACAAAGTTGGACAGAGCGATGCAGCATCTGTTCTCCAGCGGTTTGCTCCTATGGATCCATGTTATTAATAGAGGGCAACTTAGATGAACATCGATACCTGACATCCTTGTTGAGTTTGTCTCGTTGTGGCTTTGGCTTATTTTTCTACTCCCTCTTCAGTTTGGCAATCTGAAAAACTCAAAACAACCGTACCAAGCCGCTTCTTCTGCTGTGTGTTGTTTACCTCCACTGTACAACCAAAATGGTGCTTAATGGGCGTGTCAACGAAAACAGACACGTGACTGACAAAGACCGATTCAAGCAAACTGTTGAAAGTCTGAGTCGGTCAAAATACTGTTAACATCTTTGCTTGTGGTGTTTGTGTTTATTTCAGTGCTACATTATAGCTCACTTAGCTCTGTTTCAGCAACACCACAGGAACAAGAAAACAGTCACATCTCATCTGCAAAGTTCATTCTTTACGTTTCCAGTTTTTGTAGTCATTCGTTACACTGAAGACGTGCTTCTGTACACAGCCAGCGTTCCGTGTTACTGACTTGTCAAACTATGTGAGGACACCACGTGCGTTTCTGCAGAGCCACGCTGATATTCACTGTTATCTCGACTCTTTTTAGATCGCGCCTCCTCTTGACGCGGACTTAAGTTTCTTTCCAAGAGATTTTGCATTACTGCCTCCTTCTGGTGTCACTCGACCATCGTACTAACTCCTGCAGTTTAGGTCACAGATCAACAGGTTTGGATACTCAAGCAATGAAACACTAAAACGCTAATGATGGAATGCTAATATTGATTTGGAGTGTGAGGAAGGAGGAGATTCTCTGAAACGGAAAAAATCTCACTCCAAACTGAAGTCATGAGTTGGCAACCCTGAGTATTGTAATTATTATTGTTATTATGACATCACTGAAAGTAAAGTCAAGAAGGTGCCTCCCTGAAAAAGTTTTTATTATAAAATGAAAAGAAATGTACAACAAATGCATGAAGAACATATAACAAATATGACAGGCAAACTATAGGCTACTGAAAAAGTTCTCAACTAGGCATACAGGGACACAAAGGAGTCCTTTTGCAAAGTGATGCGATGTTCACAAGACCTCATTCATGCGGTTGACAACCATCTTCATGACTTGCAAATCCATAGTAGTGAATCTTTGGTGCAGCGTGTCTGGAATGTAATCCTCAGATTTTTGGAGGAGATGAGACTTCCCCTTCAATCCCTCATTCACATGTTAATGTAATGGTTATACAGTGCTTTCTTTCTGGAGTTATCCAACGTCAAGGTTTCAACAGTCCTTTTGAATTTGAGGTCCAGTATTTTATTGATCAAACATCAGACAAACAGGTTCTTTGATTATTATCATAGCACCAAGAACAATAGTTTGTATGTCAAGTTTCAAAGTTGTTGTTCGTTTTTTTTTTCATATTTGACTTTTTTAAACTACAGGATAAGTTTTTGACCTTAGACCCTATTTGCAGGGTGTTTCCCATGGACCTGGAACATACATACAATAATTTCACTGACTGGTCCTGACAATCGTAAATCTGTTAGAAAAACAATAAATGCATTTCTCCAAGACGGACAAGCTCAGGGCGTATTCTTACACCCCTTTTACACCTGGTATTTAAATGCAATCTGCATCCGGATCAGTTATCCAGATGATGAAAGATCGGTTCTCGCCTTTGCATTTACACTTGATATATTTAATGTGTTCTCGTTATCCACATTGAGATTGGATCTCTCTCCTCCACAGCAACACCTGCGCATGAGAAGTTTCTTACATGACATTAATGTCGACTATATGCCAAGCACAGAGTTAGGTTACTGCTAATGCAAAGGGAACATTTCCTACAGCTGCAGCTTCACGTTAAAAGCATTTAACTGGCAAAATGTTTGTAGACTTTTGTTTTGAAGTTGGCTAATCCACAAAAATTCAATGTGCTCAGTTAGCTTAGCTAGCTTAACGCTGTCAATCATCAGCAACGTGTTTGCAGAGCTAAACAATGGTCATTTCTCATTTTTTGACATTGGATTAATTTTAAATATGTCTAGGAGCATTTTTATAACTGTGAAAGTGATGGAACAAGAACAGAGGATAGATGACGAGTTGCCTGCAGAAGACAGCTGAGCAAACACACTCACCATTCTTTATTAGTGTCAAAAATATTTTGAAGTACGTGCTTTCTGCGTTTCACTTTGACAACTTATCCATCGTTCTGCTGGTCAACTTTCCTTACTCTCACCATATTTAAGTGAAATGTCTCTGTGTCTTCAGCAGCTCTGTGCAGCGACTCAACTGGTTGCAGGATGTACCGTTAATTGTGGTGTCTGTCTGTCTGACAGTATTAATTTTTTTCAAAAGGCAAAATGACAGCGGGACCGGTAACAATGACTACCGTAGGCTGCAGCAAGCCTAATGCGAGCAAGTTGTATGGATTGCATTTACACCTACATAAGATCCTAACACAATGCGAACCAGACTACCTTCAGATGTGGTCTGGCAGATCCGATCACAATCCAATCTTGACGCATTTCACACCCTGCATTAACGTGTTTTTCTTTATTTGGATGACTTATCTGGATACAGATCACATTTTAATGCCAAGTGCAAATGGGGGGTCAGTTCGATCTCCTGTCAACCGTATCGCTTGCCATGGCTTGGACATGATTATCATGTTATATTATGGCGGTTAATAAGACAAGCAATCATTTACCATTCCACCGTAAAGGCCAAAAAAGATATAAACACTGTCACAGCGTCTATCTTAGGGTTTGGAATCGCAGGATAATTTACAGTACGATTTGATACAGAATACGTGGCCTACGACAATGATAATGTCATGATACAGTGAGTTTGCGATAACTGATATACTGCAAGACAATTATGTAATGATACATTATGAATCTAACTGATAAATGCAAAATGCATGCATTACATGCATGAAAACAAAAATTTTACTTGTTCCATTGAGGTTGAGGTGGCTGCCGCATTTCTTAGCTTTAAATTCTTTTCAACACTGGCTTTCACTGTCCTCCTGTAAACTTTTTCTTTGGCTAGTTCATTTCCAATCGCGTTACCCACATTCATGTCAAAAGTGCCACCATGAGGACACATGAC
>JAQFJB010328053.1:0-10144 GCA_029874875.1 Naso minor
TTTCGGGGGGGGGGTGGTATTTTGTTTTTTTATTTTGTTTTTTCCTATGTTGAGTTCAGATGCTGTGCACTGATCAGACGTGTTCACACCAGGGTAATGTTGAGTGAGACTTCTGCAATTCCATCACTCTTGATAGCTGTGTTGACATACAAAAAAAAAATCAAAAATTCAGGGAAGAGTTTGTGAAAGTAAGCTTCACCAAAACAATCTGAAATGCAGCTGAGATGCCTCGATGTGTTTCAGTGGGGAGTAGCTCAAAAACGAGAGCTTGAGAATTAACAAATTAAACAGACATCTGACAACGAGTCATTTTCAGCATCGGGCCAAGTCAAAAGAACTTTTTCTGGGCAAAGATGAGACTTTCAAGAGACAGTGCAAAAGTAAGTCAGTCATGTTTATTTGTGTAGCTTTTGAATTGTTTGTTTCTTGAGCCTATTAATTGGTTAATACTAGTGCATTATATGCTAGCTAACATTACTTGATTGTGTTTGCAGTCAAGTAATCTGACGATGTTATCTTTTAGCCTTGACTTTCCAACATCTTGTCTGAGATTCACTGCTTTCTCCTAAAGTGGAATAGGGCAGAAAAATGCATTTATTTAACATTGTACTGATTGTATAATTTATGCATATTTGTTTCAGTTTCAGGGTGACCTCACGTAACGTTGGGCTAACATTAGCCTGATACTATTGGTTGAAACTGCTCTGTGCAAGATGACAAAAGTCTCATAACATTTTTGTACAGGAAGAAAATATGATTGCTGTATGACATAAAAATACATTTAATAAACAGAACAGCAGTGTATAGAAACATGCTTCGATTTGCATTTTCTTTTCCATATTTTTTCAGTACAGTTAAATATTAGCTAAATTTGGATGGGAACTTGACTGTTGTGACTGAGGACTGTATTCTTATTACTTTTTCTTATTACTTTTTACTTTTACTTCTTTTTTAAATTACTTTTTTACGACTTATTAGCTTTTCATTGCTAATGTCAACAAATATTAGGTAGATATTTCTTTAAGAGACATAAATTTATTTTACTAATTTGACAACTTTTTCACTTGTGCTATTGTTATGATACACTATAGCTTTTATCATTACTGCTTAAATGTCATTTGTAAGGACCCCAACCTTTCCTAAGGACTTGAGATGTGCACAGACTCCAAAGACTGCTCTGCAAACTTTGAGCAATAGTTTTTGGATATTGGCAATTTAATGGTTTGTGTGTGTTTTCCTGTGTGTAATTGTAATTAAGTGGTTAAAGTTAGCTTTCTTGAAGTTCATGGACTGTAACATGCATTGTCTTATTTCTTATATCCATTCCTTTTGTTTGTTCATTGGGCATCATTGTCCTTGTAAACAAAATGTTGCCATTAAATCTTTTGGTATTTGGCCATGTTCTTACAGGTTCTGAGTCTCTCCATATTCAAAGCTTGAGCTTTGAAACAGCTTGAGCAGATACCAGTACAGGACATACATGACAAAACCATCAGTGGATGACATTTTCAGAAATATTTTGATGATAAACTTCTTTCAGCAAAATGAGAATATGCATTTTTAGCACCTTCCCAGAAATTACAGTATAAGTTATGCCCAATGTACATCCATTTTGGTGCAGTGAGAGCTCGCAAGGAAATTGCAGAAAGTTCTGTACTGGACTGATCAGTGAAACTATTGTCTGTATGTTCCAGGTCCATGGGAAAGACCCCAAAAATAGACTCTAATGTCAGAAATACCAAACTTATCCTTTCAGCCAAATCCATGACAGCACTGATTCATTCACATAAAAGGACTTTTCAGTGGTTATGAAACAGTCTTAATGTAATAGTGGTGCCTCTGACATAAACAAATGACCATCAGCTACAGTGTATGTTGATGTTCCTGTATTTTAATGAAGACTTATCATGGCAATGGGAATACTGACACTTTTAGCTTTAGTTCAGCAAAATAATTATTACTAAGCAACCAACCAAATCTGTTAGTTATGGGTTAAACTTAGCCCTGTAATATGACTAACATTACGCTTGTATAACAAAGTTTACTTTGTTCCACTATTGACACAATCCAGTTATTAATCTCACATAGCCACTGTTAAACACACTGCATGACTTTATTTCTATGCATCCTGCAAATAGCTGTTTAAAAACCAAAAAAGTGCTGAAAATACACTGCGTCTGTCTTTAAATTTTAAACAAGTGCACTCACCAAGCCACATCAAGCTCGTTACAACACAAGTCAGTGGTGCTCATTCTGCTTTTGTCCACAGGAGTCGCCAGAATCAACAAGAAATGAAAACTTGTAGCTGCTTCAAACCATAATTAGGTTTTATAATATCAGCGATACAGGCCACAGACTTTCAAGGATGCCAAAACCCATGTCAACTTTCAGATATTAATCGCTGCTGCTTTTGGAAATCTGGCAGTTTCTTTAAGCAGGAAGGGATAGCTGTTTTAAATGGAATAACTGTAATTAGTTCTTTACTCATAATCCAGCTTCAATTGTTGGTGAAAATAAAAAGCTGGATAAATCGTGCAATTGTCCTCACCGGTTACCAACTACATTTGAGATCTGGTTTCTCATAAACTATGCCAAGACTCTGTGCATCATGCTGTGTAGAGCTATTTGCCAATATGTCACCATTAATGTAACAACATGAAAATCCTTCGTATTTATCGTGCTCTGTGATTTAAATTGGCTCTTACTGTGTTCCCTTTTTAATGGGTTGAAGCTGCTGATAGTTTGCGCCAAACATGAAAACTGAGAACGAGTTCCAGAACAAACCCTTGCAGACTTTGGGGTGATTCTGTCAGTCTTGGGAAATCTAGCTCATGAACCTCCCGTTCTTCTCCTCAACCTGCTTTACAGCAAATGTGGAAGAGTAAACACACCACAAAGAGTCACAGGAGGTGAACAGAGAGCTTGAATTCTGCTCTGTTCACTTTCCCCTTAAAATTCACTTGTTCTAACACAATAAGTGTTTTATCTAACTGATTATTTTTTTTATTTTTTGCTTTGAAATCGGAAGGCTATCTTTTGTCTGTGTTTTGGCATGTGCATCATTTGAGTAAATAAAAACGAACAATTACATTTAATTAACTAAATTTTTTGCTGTGATTGTGTCTCCTACATTAGTTTTCCCTTGGGGATATTTTTGGTTCTGACTGATGAATTTGTTAGTAATTTATCTAATATCTGTGTGGGCGGGCATCAACTTAAGTCCAAAACAGGCTTATTATCCTAAAGTAAAAGTGAAACCAAAATGAAAACAAGCTGAGAAAAAACAATAATTTTAAATGTCATGGCCTAGTTTCCAAACAAATTCAGATAGTAACATATGTGAAGCAACATAAATTCATTTTTAGTGTTTTAGCATTGAGGTATCAGGTTTATATCTGTCATTTTGCAACAAAAAGAACTTAGTAGCATGATTTGAAAGTGCATTTTGTACGTATATTCAGCTACTGTACATACCTCTGTCAAATTATATCTCGCACACAAAAACTACTGCAAAACTAAAACTATATAAAAAATGAGACTAAGCCTTTCTGAAAACTGAGACTTAACTCAAACTAGCAAACACACTCTGAAAACTAACTTTTATGAAAATTAAATGTTCAAGCAGTTCTCAGCAACCAGCTGAAAGATTATGTCACCATGCATTACCATGTTAACCACAATAACAGTGTATGTCAGTTACTGCATGTCATGATTTAAATAGGATAGCGTCTGGATTACATATGTTGATGAAGTTTGTTCAGAACTGAAGTTAATTTTCAGCCCACTTCATACAAATTTGAATAGGAATGGAATTTCATCATTTTAGGGGCAAGACCATTTGGCCTTTGGGACTGTCAATTTTTAGAGAGCACAAAGGCCAAATGCCATAGCAACAAGGCCATCAAATAAACCAATGATTCTAAATCCACGGAAATAATAATTTTAACTTGAGTATCATGCAGAGTCATTTATTTTTTTACCTCCGACAAGGAGGTAATGTTTTTGCCAGGGTTTGTCTGTCTGTCTGTCTGTCTGTCTGTCTGTCTGTAGCAACATAACCCGAAAAGTTAAGGACGGATTTGGATGAGATTTTCAGGAAATGTCCACAATGGGACCAGGAACAATTGATTAAATTTTGGGGGTGATTCAGATCTCCTGCCTTGGCGGAGGGAGGTCTGCGCTCTCCGAGTGCTTTCGTAGTATTTAAATGTAAAGTTTGTCACTAGAGAGCTGTCTTCACATTCCTCTAATAAAGGGGAATGTGTGTGTACTACCTGAAAATTTGAATGCAAATGTAAACTTGGCAAACTACACTTGGTGTGTCCAAATCTGAAAGCAAATTGTAAGCAAAGTCCAAAACCTCCAGCACAGAGAGTGACGGTGACAGTTTGTTTTGTAGGTCACTGGCAGTCCCAGATTTTGGTGCATAACAGACTCCTAATCTGCATACGTGTTTTTAGCTTCAGTCTGAGTTTCAAATATGAAGCCTACAGCGAAATTTTTCCTTTAGCTAGCCATTTTGACACACACAGGAAAATTTTCAGTTTTTATTTACGTTTTATGTTTAAAAAAAAAAAGTTAAAATGTTAATGGCATCAAAGTATAAACATGTCTGTAGAGAGACTATAAGCTAATCATGACCATGTAATAATGTAATTCTCAAAATTCAGTAAAAATATTCTATTGAAATTATTTTGTGTATTAAATAGCAAAAAAAAACCAAAACAAATAATTTCAGGGGTGTCAAGAAAATATGAAATTTACTTAAAGGGAGTGAAAGTAAACAAACAAACAAAGAGAATATAAACAAACTAAACAAACAAACGAGCTGCTTTTCTTTTATTGTAAAGGTGAAAAATGTGATGTAGAGGGACATTTTTTCAGGGTTTAAAATGAACTGTAAATCCGAGGAATGTTGGAAAGTAAAATTAAGTAATTTCACCTGCATAGTAACAATTTCTCACAACAAGTGACATGTACAACATTTTAGGATTGGACAGAAATATGTTTGACCTGAAATATTTTGAAATCAATTTCAACTTGAATAACAGCAGTTACAATTGAAATCATTGACTGGGATTCTTGACACAGATCTGAATGTTTAGTGCCTCGGAATTGTTTTTGCAAAGCAGTAATATATAGTATTTACTTTGAGACTGAGGTATTTTTTGACAGGCTAAATCCTGGTCGAGATGACAAAGAGACTTTTCTATGACCAGAATTGTATAAAGTGAGAGTATGGATGCAGAAGCTTTACATCAGAGTGAACTGAAAAGTGTCGTGTGTCACAAACAGTTACTGAATGGGTTACTTCCTGCTTTAACAAGTGACACCAAGGGATTCTAACCAGCTTTGTGTGATTATGTGATAAGCAGGGACAAGCAGGGGAGGGACATGCTTCTGTGATGACACGGTGTGGTTTAAACACAGTTTATGCACAAGTGTAACCAAAACCCTAAGCGGAAGCTCTGAGTAAAGGTGCTCTTTGCATCTGCTTAGTCAGACTGAAGCATGCGAATGTTGCTGTCATCTCATGTTTGATAAATGGCAGAGAATAGAAAGCATTTTAAGACTTGGAAGTGTTTTGAACGTGGGACGAATCAGGACAGTAGTATGTATGCAGAACTAGTAGTATGGGTGAACACTGCAAACTTACAGTGTGACGTTATTTCCATTAAATTTGGGATTATTATTTGGATATGTATGTACATATAAAACAGACTGTGGCTATGAATGCTTTTTTTTCCTGCAAATAATTTGCATGTCAGTGATATTTTTCAAACTGCTGATTGGGCATGAGTATTGTCACACTGAATGCGAATATCACACTGCGAAAACGTGACCGTTTTATTTTTCAAATCAAGGTAAATTTTTCCGAGCTTTGACAGTGCGAGCGCAGGCATCAACCATCATGATGGTTGTGCAGAACGAACGTCATGTCTGTCTCCCACAGTAGTGCAGAAGTTTACATGACCAGCGCCATGTTTTGAGAGGAATTTCAGGTTTTGATGGACCAAAAACCCCTTGTATTGCAAACTACACAATATTGAATAAAAGGAACATTCCAACAAGACAGAAAACAACCTTGGCAACCCAGCAAGTACTGTTTTTGTGATTATTACAGGTAGGGAAGAACAGGAGCCTTTAGCAGGAGTGTTTCTGCCGCAGCATGTGGTGTGGACCCGAGACTCTGAGACTCAGCTATGCTCGGCAAGCCGAGTCTCACGTGGAGGTTAGATGAGGAGGATGAGTCCATTTTTCCCTCTGCGGAGTGAGCTGTCAAAAGTCTTTCGCAAATTCATATTCCTGTGTTTCTGTTGCAAACTCATGTTGCTGCCGGTCTGAATAGTTTTAATACAAATAGCGATTAGCATTATAATATCACTGAAGAAGAACCAAAATCAGTCTGTTCATGTTTTTCACTCTTTCTTTCTCCATGTGGTCAAATGCTTCCTGTCAGTTAAGGCTTTCAGTGTTCCTGGAAATGTCAGATTGTGGTATTAGAGGTTTTGAGTCAAATTATCATACAAACAGGTACTGAGGCTCAGTGTCGGTAACATTGTAAACAGGCCCACATCAGACTCGCATCTATCACACCACAACACAACTCATAAACTTCCTGCAGATCTTGCACAGAGAAACCTACACCTTGATAAACTGAAAGGAAAACTCATCATTACTGTCACATTATTATTATATCTTCTAAAAGCAAAGATCCCATTCTGAGGTTACTAAAACTGGACACTCTCCTTACCTTAGCTGTGTTTTGAAATCCTGTCTATAAATGTCAAAAACAGGATCTGAAACAAGGGCTAAGTGTCTGATTTGTGCTAGGATATGGACACATTGTCTTTTCCAAACCTACCCAGAAATGAAAATTCAGTCATTGTTTTCTCCCCCTCTGCTGATGGAAGATTGGTCGAAGTTTTGTATTCCACAAAACACTGCTGTGTGTCACAGGGTAAAGGCATTACCGTCATGTCCCCAACAACTGAGGTGAATGGTGACTAGGATTCAAAAGAAAAATAAATACTTAATAAACCCATAAAATGCCTCCATACTGCTTTACCACAGTAATCCAAGTGTACTGAAGCCTCGGCGTATCAAGCTGTTTTGAAAAATGTCAGCATTCATTTTATTCACCCCTGGCATTTGGGTAATCCTTATTACTGATGCTGCTATTCTTGCAGCATGCGATTAAAACCATGATCAAATGACTGTTTTATCTATTTGTTGTTGTGCTCACCATATTCAGTCAAAATTCTTAGTACCCCTAGCTCCCTCCAGATGCCTGACTTCCTCACCTCATCTCTAGGCCTGAGTCTAGCCACCCTAAGGCTGCTTGTATTTTATCCTTCTATCCTGCTACCTCACTCTTTTGGTCACTATCCAAAGCTCATTATCACAGGTAAGGGTTGGAACATGATGTCATTTCACCAAGACGGTCTGGTACAACAATTGCTGCTGACAGCGTACCCGATCATCTGTACATCCAACTCTTCCTTTCTCCCACCACTTGTGAACAAGACAAGGAGACACTGAAACTCTTTGCTTAGGGCGGCCGTTCACTCTCAAGGGAGATATTCACCGTTTTCCAGCAGGGAACCTCGTCCTCAGATGCAAATGTTAACTCTCTTCCTGGCTGCTTCGATCTCTGCTACACGCCATCCCAGCACATGACGGAGGTCACAGACTGAAGAAGGGTGAAATCCCCACTCGGGCTTTAAGGGGAACCAAGCGGTCGTGGTGTTTGGGTGTAAATGAGATTAAAGATTGAAAGCAAAATGCTGGTTTAAAACTAGTCTGAAAATTATTTTCTAACTTTAAAAAATAAGATATATAATAAGACATTTTGAAATGTCTTTTATGTACATTACATTCTCATATTATTACTTACTCCATGTGTAACTGTACCAGGCAGTAAGTACCCATATCCAGATATATTTTGAGCCTTAGCCGGACTTTTATTGTTTGGAAATTATTTCTAGTCTATCTAAAGCTTCTTATGTTAAAGTAAAATGATCAACTAGTGAACCTACTTTTCACGTTGAATATTAAGCATCTTTGAGTGTCCTGCTATTTAAGTAAGATATTATTATTATTATTATTGATACTACTTTGATAATATTGTTTTTACTTTTTAGCTCATCTCAGTTGTTTATTCATGGCATAATTCCCGTAATCTAGTTGAAGCTGCAAACCTCCGTGAGTGTTAACAAAGCCAACTTCATGATATCGTTTCCAGGACAATTTATGTTTTTAGTTTGAGTGAGGCAGGTAACCCCAAAAGCAGACAGGGACCTCAGAACAACAGCTGAAGCGAGGCTGGCTGCAAGCCAAACAAACGTTTCAAACCTTTTTTTCTTTTATTATAGAATTTAGGGGTTTTACGCTGTATTTGGTGTTTGTAGATCCGTAAATATACAGATATTGCCCCTTGTGTCGAACACAAGGAAATGCATTTCTTCACAGAGGGATAGAAACGTAGCAGTAGCAGAATCAGATTCACCATGAATTAAAACTATAAGCTCTTTCTTTTTAAATATACAAACTCACTTGACAATCCAAATGAGCAACTCAGTTGAAGAAAATAGCCCTAATAGCTACAGCGGAGATTCTCATAAAAATGAATGGATTTCAGTCGACTTGCCTCTGTACACACAGGCCTCCAGGTGACCCACTCAACTTTCAGGCAGTGTTTAATTTGTGAATCAGAAGGTCCAGGTCGTCCTGAGAGAAAGAGCATCAAAAATCTGCAGTGCCCAGAGCACACCAGCAAACACCAGGAGGCTCCTTAAACCAAATGCTGCACAGAATGAATGAAGCACTAAACTGTATTTGTTTTTTGGACCTAAAGATATCCAAGCCTACTTATCACTGTGAATGATATTTTATATTTAGGCCTGGTTTTAATTACTCCAAAGTCTTTTTGGACCCCAACTCTAAAATAACTGTTTAAATGAATGAAGCTAACAAAGCTTTAGCAGCATAATGTGAAACACACATTTAAAGAGGACATATTTTACTCATTTCTGGGTCTTCGATTTTAATTTTTGGATTCCTGTAGAGCAGGTAGACACAACTGACCAAACAGTAAAGTCTGTGGATGTTCAGAAAACTGCGACTCTCGTCCCCTGTTTTCCAACTATTTCTGCATTCTTTCAAAACGGGCTGTGTTGGTCAACATGTCCAATTACAAACACAAAATGAGCACAAGTAGGACACTAATAAAAATGTTACTTAAAGTTTGTGCTTTTGACTCAAGACGATCGAGTAACGTGATAACAGCGATGTCATTTAGCAGCAGTTTAGCCGTTAATCCAGCTCACAGAATAAATCCATAAAAAACAGGAAATATCAGCTTCTGTTCTGGTGCTTTAGGGAAAGTGAAACATTAACTTCTCCTCATTTACCCGGGAAAAAAAAACAAAAAACAAAAAACAAAACACACTTTTTTGGAGCCACCTTGAACAAAGTGCTGTATGTACTGAGCACATCATCCGGGCTGTTGTGGATATGACAGATTTAAATATCAGTGTCACAGGGATTCAAACCCTCAGTTTTGATTTTTACCACTGGTCCTCAGATGAAATGACCCTCAGCCTGCGGCAGAGCACCACAGTAAGAGTGATTTGGATATTAACAAAACTGAGCTGCAATGACAGGAAAGCTGTGGCTTGTGTTTGTGGGGTAATCAAGTCAAAATCATCATGAAGGTGCAGACACACTTTTCCCATCACGTCAGATCTCCAACACTGTTCTGTTGCACAATACCTGCCACACACCCACCACGTCACACTGCACACACTGGCTCCTTACTAAACTCAGGTAGTTTGTAATAACTGGGGAGGAAGTCTGCGATCTCAGTCCAGTGAGAATTTGCATTTCCGTCGGTTGTTCAGTAAAAATTCCACAGTCTATTATCGATCGTATTTCACCGAACACAGAGGTCCTGTGATAATTAGTCCTGTGCAAACTGATATGTCTGTGATTTGGAGTCGCATTTCTTTTTAAATTTCTGTTTCTGTCACTAGACAACTGAACAGTGATGACCTTTGATGTGGCTCATAACACACTGAACAGCAGCAAACAGCTACACTGTCAGATTGGCCACATTGATGTTTACAGATGAGAGAGAAGGTAA
>JAQFJB010328067.1:0-10141 GCA_029874875.1 Naso minor
TAGAAAAAACATTGTCTGAAAACAATTTTTAATTAATAAGATCTAGATTTTGTGCGCCCTGTATGCAACATTCATGGTTACCACTACATACCTGTTTGTGTGACGGCCTGCACTACTTGTGGTTGTTTTTACAGATTTTAGAAATGTCTAATAGTGCTACAAGTTTTTGGCCTGTGCTATAAAACTATCAACCTCCTTAGCACCAGTGCTATGTACAAAACAAGTTAACATACAGCTCTGTAGGGGCTCTTAAACATTGCAGTGCTGGGCTTATATGTAGGTCTTTTATAGAACGAAAGAGGAAAAGAGATTTATGGATCTTTTTAATGTAACATCACGTAACAAAAATGATCATCTCAAAGTCCAGCTGAAGTCAAAAATGCATTTTCAACCCTTTTGGACCATATCCCTGCTCTTACTGTAGTCAAATTAAAAATGTATCTGAAAAAAAATCTTTCATTTAAAACAAAATCTCCTGAGTCCCTGATGTCATCATTGACTTGACCTGTTATTGGTTAAATCATTTTTTTTAATTCAACCAATTATATCACATCAATCCACCTGTCAATATAAACCTGTGAATATTAAACTAAAGCTAGCTTGGTGTTAAAATTTAGCAAAGCCCTAACAACAGTTGCCAAGGAGTGACAACACTTGCCAACAACACTCCAATCAGATTCCTCCAACTTAAGTCCCGCCTCTGCAGCCCGTTGATTGGTTGTTTAATTGTTTGCGTTGCAAATACGTCACAACACGGCAGCTGATGCTGTGGAAACAGGCAGTTCAGTTCATCTTTAAATGCCGCTTAACACAGAAGAAAAAAGAAGGTACAGCTTTAGAATAAATATAAAAAACAAATGATAATTTTTACAGAGACTTTATCTTTAAAGAGAATTAAAAGAGTAAGGATCTCCTTTAGTCCCCGTATCAGTCCCTAACCCCTGGGATCTGCTGTGAAGAATGCCATCTGTAGGCAACGGCTTTTCATGGTGAAATTATCGGTAATAAAATGCACCATCAGGTTCATACATGGTTCCATAGCACAGCTTGACCATTTATTTGCCGTTACGCAAAGTATTTGCACATTGTGCACGTTTTTAAATACAGAGGCATTGTGACAGTGAAGCAGAGCGCTGTAGTTAGGAAGAGAAATCAGAGAAAATCTATTGAGTTGTAAATGTGAATCATGAATTAATAGCTTTTTTTAAAAATGTAGCAACTGGGATTGTTCAGAAAGAATAAAGTCCACATGCAGTGTGGCGTTAATGCACAGGGGAGTACAAGCGAGTGAACTGTCATTTAGAAATGAGACTAATTACACATTCAAATCGAGATTGTGATTTTTCTTGCCATTAATCATTCAGCTCTACCAAAGATACACGTTTGTCATTAGGAACCATTTTTTAGCTTAACATACATATTTAGTTAATATTTCAGCTTCAGCACCTGGTTTGGCTCGCTAAGTAGCAGTTTGTACATAAATACAGACTGTACTGTGAAAAGCGGCCGTACAAATGCATGAATTGAGTGTGAGTAAGTACTTTTGTTGATAAGCCAGGCGAAAAAAATGCTGCTGTATTTTTTTTTAAAAACAGTGTCTCTCAACAACAGTATTACAACTCGATGCATGAAACTATGTAGTGCTTTCTGTGCACAAGTCTTATGCTGTCTTCAATTTTATTAATTAAATATTGATTTATGAATCATACATGATTCTTGATTTATTTCAGTCAGTGATTTCAACAATGTGAACATGGTTACACAAAACTAACACCCAGGAAGTAACCTGAGTATTAATGACATCCCGGCAGTCAAAGTAACCAGAAACTGCAGCTCACTTCCATAATTCAGCACTGACACAAGAACAACCAAAACCACTGACACAACCGTTTCACCTTCACACAGATAATGTCAGGGGACACGCTTAAGATTCCGTTCCCTGTCGCCAAGTCATGTGCAACAGCTGGTCAAACACTACAGTGACATAACAGCTATAACAACAGTTGCTTGGTTGACCTGCGCATACAACACTGTAGCTATGAGTGGAACTTAACACAATCTGACGCACACACAAACACACAAAACGTGGACCATAAGCTGGACTGCCGCTGACCTTCAAGTACCCAGCGAACTTCTCCCCAAGTGCAAGTGGAAACATGCACACACACATCGTAGCATTTGTAGACCAGCCTGACGTCAGAGAGTCTAAAGAGGGAAAGATCAAATGGAGCAGCAGGACTGTCAGGCCCTGAAGTTCAGCAGCAACCTCTCTCATGTAGGACTTAAGTTTGTAAAAAAGATTAGAGGGCAAACTTAAATAGAAAAAATTGGCAGAGGTTTTTTTTGTTTTATTTGACACTACACAACAGGAGGTGGCAAAGTCTGACATTCAAATCTCACACATGGTGGCAGCAATCACTTAATGCTAGCTTTTCATGTTTTTTTGCTATAAAGGTAAGGGGGGAAAAAAGAATATCCGCACACTGGAGTACAGCTCCCAGTATTTTAATAGTTTCAACCACTTCATCAGGCAAATGGTCATCATGACAGAAACACAGGGTATATATACTGTGTACACACAAAACCTGGGGACTGTTGGCTTGAAATGTTGCTTTGTGCAGTCTATTAAAAAATCAGGAGCTGTAGTTCAGTGTGCAGATACTCTTTCTCCTTACCTTTACATGTAGTTTCATCTGGCACCTGGACTAAATACAGGTGGGTGTGCACACAACAACTCTGCTGCATGTTTTTTTGCGATAGCCAGAAAATAAAAATGTTTTAAAAAAAATGAATAATGCCACAGTGGCTGAATAATAACGATTCAAACTGATTTTTTTTGTTTGTTTGTTTAATTTCTGGTTATAAACAGCACAGTAATTTTATGGATTTAGTGATTTCTGAATACAAGACATTAAACTGTCTCACTTGTTTTAAAAAGATCTTTTTTGATGATAAAGCAACAGACTCATTATCTAATGTTCATATTTCATGGTAAATGCAGCAAGTGAGCTGCTTGTTTACGTCTGTCTACAACCTGGATTAATCTGTAGAATATGCATTATTTTGTCATGTGAAACTGAACTCACTTTTGTTGTAGGTTTTGGTGAATTGTCTGAACAGACCTTGCTCTTTTGAAAAAAGATCACCTTCATTGACATACCATCATGTAAATAGTTAATGAAGATTTGTTAGAAAAGCACTAAAGTTTAAGATGAGTCACTCCTTTTTCCAGGCAAGTCAACTCACGCCGTTTTGGGCACAGTATCTACTTCATTTTGTCTTCTAATACTGCAGGAACTTGGGAAGGTCTTGGCAGCAGCATACAGCCAACAGCTTTGAGTAACTCCAGAGCTTGAATGACTCCCCAAACTGCACTGCTCTCATTTTGGCAGCGTCCCTCCAAGAGCAGGAGGGATTTGCCCCAACTAAGATGTAGAGTTGTTTTTTTTTTCTTTTTTTTGGCCTGGGTGAGGAATTTCTTTTCGTAATGTTCTCAGGTTGTGTGTTGACACTCTGCAGCAAAATCCAAGGACTGATCTGTCTGCACCTAAAATACTCTGCTGTCTCTTCACAAGCAGAGATCTCAAATCTTGGACTTTACAGTTAGTCTGACTCAGGTGTTTGTTTTTTTTTCTATATATGTTTTTGTGAAATTTGTGTTTGATTTTACACAGAAATACACCTGCAAGAGGGGAAAAAAAACAAAACAAAACAAGACCTTCTTATCTATTATATATGGACAGAATCTCTTCTCACTACTAGTGTGCATCATTTGGTACTTCAATTAAAAAAGTAGGTTCAACCTGAAGTCAAAGTGTCAGTTAATGGCTTGATAAAATATGGTTTTATTATTTGTTTGTTGTCACAAAGGAGGAGATCAAAAAAATAACGTGACATATTTACTACAAGCAAGGACAGTGTGCTAGATTTTTGTCTTTAAATGGGAGCTATTACCTATGAATGTTGTTACAATGTCGGAAAGTCTTTTTAAATAATGTCAAAGCGTCACATAATGAGGTTCATGCATTTGGAATTGAGCCCTGCAGGTTGTTTCAGTTGGCTCTGCACGCTGTTTTACTGTGTTATTTTTACAGTGACATTAATTCGTGCTGGACTTCCTTATGTGCGCATGCCAGCTCGTGCACACGGCGCTTTGCCTGCCCCCTCCGCGACTCCACCCGCACCGCTGCGCTCTGCTCTCTGCTTCACGGAGTACTGTCAGGTTTTTTTTAAATTTAAAACTGCCATACTCGTTTTAAAGATATATTCATGTTGTATTAAAAGGAGAAGAAGAATCCTTTGTCACACACAATCACACTCATTACTTTGCAGTGAAATTGGTTCTGTGTTTATCCCACTCATGTGAAACAGTGGGCAGCTGCCATACAGCGTCCTGGGACGGACTACAGCTCTCAGACAATGCCTTAGTCAAGGGCACCAACAGGAGAATTGACCTAATATACATTTTTTGGAAACAGTAAAGCTTTGGCACCTATGAAAAAATAATATAAAAACAGCTGCTGTCAGTTCAGTCTTTTCTACTACTAATACTATCAATCCTCCACTGATAGTGATTTTACTTTCAGGAAGATTTCACGAAGCAAAGTCAATCTCTAGCCAGGCGTTTGAAGCAGAGCCTTCATCTTTCCTCTGATGTTTATCTCTGCACAGGAGGAGACGCCAGAGTCCATTTGTCTCCACAACGACACAGTGAAAGCTGCAAAGACTTGAAATTCTCATTAAAAGGCAACTTTGGTTTGAACACTTTCCATCATCACTTATCTACAGTGTGCACCTCAGCACACCTCACATCACAGTTATACCATTTACTACTCAGCGGTTCTGCTTAGTTCCATTTAAATAAGTTATTTGACAGGGGTGCTCACAGGGGACTTTCCTCACTGCTTTTAAGTGCCTCGCAGGATTTCTGCAACAGTTAAATGAAGTTAAGACACAGCAGGAAGCATACTCACTCTGTTGGTCATAAATGATAAAACACTTGCTGGTTGCTAAACCAACCCGACATGTAATCAGCTGTATATCTTACTCTATTTTTGGGCTCAAATGCAAGTTTTGACAACGTATTATCTCTGTGTTTGATTACTCAGAAAACTCACAGGCACTATATGTAAATTGTCCTGAAAACAATGTATAAACATGATAGAATCCCTCTCAATCATTACTTATGACCCAGTAGAAGTGTGTGGCATGGTTTGTATCTTCAGAAAACAGAGAACTGCTGGAATCCGCCCCACCCCCACCCCCACAAGAGGTGGTGAACCTCACCCCATCCTTGACCAACCCCGTCGTTGGGAAAGTTCACAACATGACGTCACAAAACTCTGCTAATTGCTGAAATGCCTGATTTGATCTGAAAAGAGCCCAACAACAAATACTCATGCATGGCTAACAGTTACCAAAGGCTTATATCACCCTTCCTGGTTCAGGAAAAGCTAAACCTTTTCTAATAGAGATTTCTAATAGTGTATGCAGTCATATTCTATTTCGCCCAACATTCATTAAAGAGTGATGACTTCTGCAGAGAGTCTCCTTGTGTTTGGTGCTCGTTTGTCATTCCATAAGTGAGCAAAAATACCTAAATGGAGCCTGTGCAGGTTGGGCAAACTATTTTTAGATCAGTTTGTACTTGCTGTTTATTGCTCTGGCATGAACCTGGCATGAACCTGTCCGAGAGTGCAGTAGTTAAGGCTGCTTACATTACCTAACCTCACCCGGGACACGCAAACAAACCACGGTTTCATATTCCAATGTTCTTATGAGCCTGCCTAGTTTTTAATTCATGTGCTTTGTTCTGTTGCAAACCTCTGTTCAGAAAAAGTTATAAACAACAGAAAGAGCAGCGGGCCCGTGTACAGCAGCACAACAACACCGTTTTGGGGACATTAGAGTGAAGACATTTGAAACTGGGTTCCAACTGAGTTCTTGTGAAAATGGAGTCAACGCATTCCCACTTGGTGCGTGACTATTCCGCATGTCATGCACAGTCATGCACAGAATGAACGACAACAGCAGCAAACAAAGCTTTATTTGTGCTGCCACCGGTAAAATATCTGTAAGGACAAAATTATCCATTTTTGAACACGCATTCACCCTCGCCCTTCTGTTTGATTATACTCAACGCGCTACAGAAGAAAGTGTACGAAGTCACGTAATAATCTTCTTTGTTTGCAAAATTACACTGCCACCTACAGGCCCGGCATGCACAATACAGCCTTTTGAATTGTTTTCCCAACCCAAAAGTTTCTTAAATTTGCACACTGTCTCATCTTACTTTAGGTTATTTAAACTAAAAGTTTGGTTTTTTTTCCTTTACAGTATCAGTGTGATCCAGACCAGGAGAAGCAGGAGGAAAGTCACACACTAACACAGCCAAAAATCACTGAAGCTTTTGAAAGGCACAGAAAATATGACTCGAATTCAAATGGGGCCAAAAAACAGCTTTCTGGGGGGTTTTTTTTGTTTTTGTTTTTTTAAATCGTGGTATCGACTTAGTATCGAGAATCGTGGAAGTTCACAGGTATTGGTATCGACTACTGAAATTCTGGTATTGTGACAACCCTAACAAGAACTGCAGGAGCTGGTCCCTCTGGGTTCACTGGCAGGAGCTGAGAGAATAATAAAAAATTAAAAACGAACATGCTATGATGCTTTACTTTCATTTAGTTACATTTTTGTTATGTTTTAATTTAAATTATATGATCTATTTTGTGAGCCACTGCTTGTTGCAGAGAAACACTTTTTTTTCTCTTTTTTTAACTGCTTGACCTCAGGAAAAATAGTCGCTGCTGAGGCAGTGACTCAAGGAGCTCTGAAATAAACAAATACATGAACTTAAAGAAGAAATTCAGTTTTTGCACACTGAGCCTTATAATAAGGATATTTACGATCATATGCAATTTTCTACAGCATTACGATGAACGGTACAGTCTGGAGAATGTAACCTTACTGCTGACGTCCCTGCTGGCTGAAAACAACAGAGGTGCAGGGGCACTGACAGTAGGGATGTCAGGATTAACCGATTGTACTATTAACTGCAATTATAAATGTCACCATAGGATAACCATAAGAAAGCTGTAGGCTATGGCATCTCTCATGACACGTCATTTATGCAGGAGTGTGTGGTCACACTGTGTGCAGCGTGTCACTTAAACTAACTCAGCAAGCTGAAAAGCTCTAAATGACAGAGGGAACCGATATTCCAGAGTTACATTCACCAAAAGAAATGCATTAGCTTACGTTGGCAGTGTAAAATCATTTCAGATTTTAAAAAATGACCAGGGTGTTGTGGTCAATGATGGATACCCCATCTGCAGAGCGTGCTGCCAGAAAGTTGCTGCTAAAGGCTCAAACATGTCTAATTTGTCCCAACATAGTCGCGATAATCACTCATCCCTGCATGCACACGTGAAGGTAAAAAGCAACAACAACAACAAAAAAACAACTATCAGCTAAATGTACCAAGCTGGCCATACTTAAATCTCTTGAGGTTTACGCTGGCCCAAAGATAACTGTACAAAACTATTTTAATTAGACAACTCAACATACAGTTTATCACCATCAGTTTTAGGCTTTCCAGTTAGTTTTTTAAGTGTAGGCCTAATGTTTATTTACTTCATAATAAGTTATGCTAATGGTTAATATGCAAGTCTAGTATTTGTTTGGCTACATAAAATTAATTTATCAAGGTTAATGGGAAAAGAGGAGAGATGTAGAGAATTATATCATTAATTATATAGTTATATATTTTGTAATATAAAAATTTTTGTAATATAATCATGAGTGTGTGTATTAATAGATAAAATAGTGTCGATAATCCTGAAAATCGTATAACCATGATATTTTCTCTGACAATAATCGTGACACCAAAATCGACACTGTGCCATCCCTAATTAAAAGTGCTTCGACAAACCATCGAAAAACACAATGAACACTCGTTTTAAAAGTCGAGAAACTTAGAATGTTTAGTGGTGTCCCCTCATGCAGCGTCACTAAAACACAAAGTTATACAGCATATACTCTGGAAATGGCTGTCTGTTTCCTGAAGCAGCTGAAAGAGCCGTGTGCGTTACTAATACAAAAGTTAGTGTAGAGCCTTGATAAAGACATAAAAATGTCCTGAAGTACCTAACAAGCGGGTTTCAACTCTCTACAAGCCGAGTTCTATGGCACAGAGACAGTCTGCCTGAAAGGTAGAAAATTTATGGAAATCCTAAATTCATGTTCAAAGGCAGAAATGTAAACGGGGATTTTCAATAAATGAGCAGAATTTTTACATTAATATCAAGAAAAAATATCTAGGCAATGAAGCTGAAAAAGCTTTGGTAAATAAAAAGTCTTCATCATCATTTTAAACTAGTGTTGGGGAATACGGGCTGGAAATATATGGCGATACATGATTATATACCTGCTGTAAAGTCTGGTATAAAAGATGCACTTTTAATGTGGATTTTTTTTCCCCATCTTGAAAGTTGGGTGCATCATACAGCAGTATAACATGCATAGCAACATTTTTTATTGTGTTACGGTATTTTACCCAAAAGATATCATTGTAATCGAGCCAAATCTTTGCCACAAACATGCACCGCCATGTCTGCCACCACTGTCACAATTATCGTTTCCACAGGCTGAGCTGAACTAACGTTACCGTCTTGTAGGATTGCAAACTCGGCATGGTGACAACAGACAGTAGCGCTCCACAGAAACTGCAGGTTGTGCTCTTTGTGGTGCACACTGGAAAATTGTTTGGATCAACTTGAAGTCGGTCAAACAAATGTTATTTTTGAAGTGAGAGGCGATGGCTTTTTTTTATGTTGCACCGACCAAGTCGGAAAGCCAAGACAGCACAATTTGTGGGCATTTTGAATGTGTTTCAATTACCCCTTATACACCTTTATATTAGTGATTAGCGATTAAAAAAAATCTTCTTTCCCCTCTGAGAGACACCCAAAAACAGCCTGCGTCTCATAACTGTGCAACTCATATTTCAGATTTTACAATAAATAATTTTTAATCTTCTCAAAAGCACTTTATTAATGCTAGAACTGGCAGACAGAATCGAACTTTATGCATTTTTTGACCAAATTTCTCCCTGATGTGACAATATTGTAGATAGGACTATTGGTACTTTCAAAAAATATTAGACAAAGTCTATTTTGTGTGTATTAAAAGAAGTACAACTGTCTGGTAAGTTGAGAAAATAACATCACATCACGGTAATGCAGCCTTTTAAATCAGGAAAACACATTGTTTTATCCATATCACAATGTAACAATATCCGATATCTGAGACAATATATAGTTTCATATCTGAATACAATGATATCTTTAATATTGCCCAGACCTAATTTAAACTAAATCTGATCAAACCGAGAATTTCAACAGAAAAAAAAACATCTACTTACGGCAGATTTCTATGCTCTCGTCAGACCCGTCCTCACAGTCAGGCTCCCCATCACAGTGCCATCGCTTCGGGACGCACTGACCGTTGTCACACACAAAGTCCGCCTCCGCACATGTCTTTCTAACTGGAGTGGGAGAGAAAAGATGGATTCATTAAACAAGAGACAAAAGGCCTCATGTTCTTTAATAAAACATCACACGTTAAAGAAATAGAAATACATGAACAACAGGATGGGAAGCAGGAAAAGACCAAAGCCATACTCACAGCTCATGAATATAGACTGGAAAACACTCAGGCTCAAGCCTTAACAATCCATCCTTTTTCTTTATCGTGTAAATAGGTATGAGTTTAATTTGTTGCCTTCTGATTAAGCAAAGCTCTAAAACATTTGCATGGAGTATGGACTCATCTATCAAATGGAAATTTGACTGCTGCATCCATTTTCTCTCACAGGATGAAGATGTTTAAGCAAATTTAAAAAGCAATATCCCAGATGAAAAAAGAAATCGGTCTTACAGTTGGGGTAGGCAACGTCTGGAGATCAAACTCCGTGCTAAAATCACATGCAGATTCAGCTTTTATTAAAATCTTATCAGATGTATTGACAAACTCAACCATATTCTTGTACAACAGGTCTCATAGAATCTCTGCAATAACGTCACCTTGTTTTACTGCGACATTCTGAACTGAACTTCTAATAAACACTAATGTCATGCCAACA
>JAQFJB010328080.1:0-10140 GCA_029874875.1 Naso minor
CAAAGCTTTTACTCATCTGCGTTGTGTGCAACACGTTCCAACCCACCTCTGTATGCTGTGGTCCTCTTTTAACCTTTGAAGGGCTCTCTGTGGTCAGCTCTGCTCTCACTAATGCTGTTTTATAGAAGACCAATCTCTATGAAAGCTATGCACCTCCCACACA
This sequence comes from Naso minor, assembly GCA_029874875.1. Lineage (NCBI taxonomy): Eukaryota > Metazoa > Chordata > Actinopteri > Acanthuriformes > Acanthuridae > Naso > Naso minor. The sequence continues at coordinate 164 of JAQFJB010328080.1, forward strand.
TGAGCACGCCTGATCTCCCCTCATGCTGCACATCCAAAACATCCAACTCTCTTTTTTCCTGTCACATCATTTTCCATCTTCTTCACACAGAATCAAATAAAAACTGTTGCATGCTTCTGCTGAGGTCAGATCGACCAAAAGAGTCCTACACATTTGTTGTGATTTCTAGGCTGCCAAAAACCTGTCACACACCAAAAATATTCACAAACTTACACCCCTCTTCTCTCATTTTATAGTAGCCATCTGTTTATGCTTTGTGTGTGATTTACAGTGACCCAGTGAGTGTCTGCATTGAAAAATGGCGTGGACTGACAGGTAAACCACTAACCCATTTGGCGTGGTGGCTGGAGTCTGGTACGAACTGTTTGCAGGGAGCTGGGAGATAAAAGCTCCCCTCTTGGCCTTTTTTACTGTCAGCTAAAGTGAGGAAAGGCAGGACAACTCTTTGACGTGGCATGCACACACACACACACACACACACACACACAAACACACACAAAGCACAAACACTCACACAAAAGTAGTGTGAGTGTGTTCCAGCAGGTTTTGTATGATACAGTTGACAGCAAGGAGACATAATAGCAGCTACAACTTAAAATAATGCCGTCCAGGGCTAACTTTAAAGGGATTGTTTTGAGATGATGTGATATGGTGTATGTGTGTGTGTGTGTGTGTGTTACAGATAAGGACAGCTATTTTGGAAGCTGGTGCAGTATTGCACTGGCAGCCAAGAAACGAGCTAGAACAGAATATTTGGGGGCAAATGCACAACATCAAAATTCATCTACTAATACCTTGTTTCCACTGAGCAGTACAGTTCGGTTTGGTATGGTACAGTACACATTTTTTGGCATTTCCACTGTCAAAAGGGTACCAAATAACCGTACTGTGCCGTACCTGTTTTGGTCAGCCTTTCATTGGGGTACCAAGCGTCCCAAAGGGTCCCAAGAGGGCGGAGCTACACACACTGCAGTCTGTTGACTGCAGGCAGGCAAAAAGCTGTTTGTAATTGTTGTGGTGGGACTGTTAACATATCACTTCACAAATCAGTCACAAAGTTTTTGGACTTGTGAGGAGCTGCAGCTCACGGTGAGACCTGCCGGTCTGCTCGCTGCAGCAGCTCGTTCAGCTGTCACTGCAGAGAGAAAATTAACTGATGATCTGATGATCTGTGTGGAGAGTAAACGCTGGCCGTAATGTTTCTGTAGCATTTTAAAACATGAAACCAAAATGAAAGGATTCTTTGCTGCGTTTTCACGTTGATTCTTTGTCATACGTTTAATGTTACAGGTAAAAAAAAGATCATTTCATTCACTGAGCCGCTCAGATGCATCTTCTAAGGTGGAATGTTTCCTTACATGTTGTTCAATGCACAAGTTAATACCGTGAATTAATTAGTCCACCTTAAATGCCACTATGACAACCTGGAGAAGTATTAAGAGGATTTGTTTATCACACATACATATCGTACACGTACATTGGTGAAATGTCTGATGTGCCTTTCTTGACATTTGCTTTAGTAACAATTGGATTTTTAAACACTTAATAAAATGTGCATGAATTTCTGCTGGTTTATGCAGATGAAATATTTTTCGCCTGGAGAAAAAAGTGGCAGACACTGCGCACCATGACACCGCCCACCATGTAAGGGTACGGTCGGTAGTGGAAACACCAGCCAGATCTAGGAGTACCGTTTCAAAGCATACCCTGCCGTACCAAACCGAACTGTATGGCTCAGTGGAAACGAGGCTTTATTGAGATACATGATACATAACTGCATCTAGAACAAAGCTATTTGTGCAGCGCTTTGTTCCACGGCTCGGGACTTAAAGCCTCTGACTAGATGGAAGAGGCTGAAAATCATTAGTGAGGGATGGGAGTCATCATTGGAAATGTAGCTGACTACCTGCTGTGACTGCCTGACATACAGGGACTCCAGGCTCAGCTGTGGCTCACCAATCAGCCCAGTACACCGTTTAACTATCCAGTCAGGTCTGTGTCTGACCTTTAGAGAGGTTACCAAACCATGACACCAAAGAAAAGGATAACACAGACTCAAAAAAAGCGTAACAAAGTCATCATGGTGTAGTAAGACAGTGGAGTAAGACAGCCTCCTACTGAAGGCCCTTCCTGCACACAGCTTCACAATCTGACTCGCAATTCAATGTGGAATCAATAATAGTCCAGAGGTATTTACATTAGGGGGGTAACGATATGTTCTAAAACTAGTCAAGTTTTTTTTGCCACAAATAGAGAAAAAGAAAAGGCCTATTTCTCTGCAGTGGTGGAGGAGGTCAAACAACGGGAGAGCCTGATACACTACACAAGCATTCAGTTCAAGGCCTCCATTCAATCTGTGCGGAGTACAAACGCTCAGCTCCTAAATCAGACAAATCAAAACAACTGAGCCATTTAAAGCGATGCTTTGCTCATTTTTGTGTTCTGGAGGCCAACAACAACTTTCATACAGGACCAGTCTGACCCAAGGTCATGAGCTGCCATCTTGTTCTCCAGCTCAAGTTTATATCTCTGTTTTGCTTTTAAGATTTCGATTTTGAGCTCCTTGATGGCTGAGAGCAGATGTGATGCTGCTTCCTGTTGAAAGGCAAATTTTTTTGCCTATATGCTAGACTTTTTGTTTTGGTGACCCATGGCTTATTATTGGCACGTTTTCTAACCCTCTGACTGGGAACAACTGTGTTTGCAGAAAGCAGCACATGAGCATGTAACATCTGTAAGTTCATCCAAGTCATCACAGGACTGCTTGAACATTTTCCAGACAGTGCAGTCAAAGTTTTCTTACAGGGAGAGTACAGATTCATTGGTTTGCACCTTTTTCCCCTTTAGGACAGTCTTACAGATGTGCATAAGACACACAGTCATGATCTGCAGAACCCTGGATAGGAAGAGGGAGTGATTTCAAAGTGTCCTTACCTGACCCAGAGCAAAGATCCAAAGTCTTATCCCGCCTGGTTGGGCAGGAAACAAATTGATAAAACTTCTGTAGGGTCTTTTTCAAAGAGACACATTTCAAATCACTCATTCCAAAAGAGAATTTGGAGGTGGAGGTTCTCAGGTGGAATTCTGATGCAGTTTCCGAACTGTGTCAGAATAGTGCTGTTTTCAATGTTTAAAACATTTGAAACATGTAAGATAATCTGCTGCAGCCCACCCGCGTATTGTTGATGCTCGCTGAGGAACATGCGCATTATTTCCGGCCACAATATACTTATATATTACATTACAGGCCTATATAATATCTATCTGCTTGCAGCTTCTACCAGCAGAATTATGATCCTTATTGAATTCAAGACACCAATAATTTAGGTCGTTCTGAGGACGAGTCGGTTCTACCCAGTCTTTCTGGCAGTATGCAAACTGCCCTTCAGAGTGACTGTGCCAAATATGAATTTCGACAAAACTAATTATGATGTTTATTAAATCTTCTGTGGATTTTAATGGCAGCCTGCATCCGGGCTGTTCCACTACAGCTATGATGTTTATTAAATATGTTGCAAGGGCAAAACTGAGCAAGTCCAACTCTGACTTAAAGCAAGTCAAATGATATTTGCTTGTTCACTGTTTTTGTCCTCTCAAGAACACTTTGAAGGTTCTTCTACTCAACATTATTTCCATTTCATGCCACATTACGATAGCGTTCTTTTGCTATGCTACAATTGTCTTACATATATGACACAAATAACCTTGGAGATAAAGATATTACGAAACAAGATGACCTCACAAAAGATGATGCATTGCTCAAAATGTCATTCACTCACTCATTCATTTTGTTTTATTTCGTTTAGTGGAGTTACACAAATGTGGTTACATTTCCACGATGCCTCCTTTAACTCTCACAACCCTGAGCAGAGAGGGAACAGGAAGAAGAAAATCTTATATCCCTGCTCTTTGTCCCAACCATGAATTACACAAATATTTGATTTGATTTGATTTATCATAATTATAATTATGTACAAAAACCTATCTGAAGAGACGGAAAACAGGAGTTGAGTAGTGAACTTGTTGAAGTTAAGCAGGGTTGTGTTCCTTTGATTCATACTGCACAACTATTTTCTTAATATACAAAGATTTAAATTGTTTAATGTTTCCCACTTTTGTAAAGATTTCTCAGGTGAATCCCATCGTTTCATTTCATAAACTGAGACACACATTTGTTTCAGTGTGGTCCAGGAGAATTAAACTTTGAAGTGGTGTTTTCTCCTGTGCTTCTCAGAACAGCCTGTCATGACAAACAGGTTCTGCAAATGAGCAGGAATGAACCACGCTCGGCTTGAAACATGATGAAGAAATTTTCTGATCAATCGGATTGTGAAGTTTTGCCACATGAGATCTCAGAAATAATCGGCTGTTGTGATCTCTTGGATTTGTTTTCCGTATTATCCTTATTGCTCTGCTCTGTAATGTTTTTAAAGGTTTCAAGCTGATGATTTTTTTTGTTCTATTTTGACGAAGGAACTCTGGTTTTCCCTGGTGAAGTGAGACTACTGATGATCCCGTCATGTTTGGCATGTTTAATTACACAAGTGTAAAAACCATTGTTTAGGTTTGCTCCACCCTGACCTGCTGCAGTAGTAATAAGTAATAACACAGTGAGGAGCAGCAAGGCTGGACCTCAAACCAGCCAAGTGGAACACTGACACATCTCCAGATTCACAGAGTTCATGTTTAGAAGTCATTTGATGAAGTGTTTGTCTGTGAATTTGAACTGTCCTGGTCTGCTAACATCGCTAACTTCATCTGAGGCCCAGTACCTGAAACTAGATTTGATAAATAGTTATTGTTCAGGTTTTTAGTGTGTTTGCATTCTGCTGTTCATCTTCTCATTCATCTGTGTAGTTAAACAGGATGACAGGATACGACACAATGTCCTGTGGCGGCGGTGGTGGTGAAGGTATGGGCCCCTGGGTGGGTTTAACTTGTCATGCTGCTAGGGGCCATTTTTCCTACACAGTTTTTACATGTTAAGTACAATTGAATACAATTTTCCTGATAATACTGACCCTTCTGTAAAAGCCAGGAGAGCAGACAGGGAGATCGGGTATGTTTTGAACAGTGAAGTTCAGTTTGTAGAGAGGACAGGCTGGTGTTACACTTTGACTTCAGAAATATTCCTTTCCTGTTCTTCCACCACTTGCTTTGGAACAAAATAACAAACAGGTGCTGCAGTCACGTGAACAGCAGCCTTACTCTCACAACATTGAACTTGTCTCGTATCTTCGAACGGACATCTCCGACCTCCACTCACCTGTGCTCCCCTCGACACTGCACCAGCCTCCAGCGACCGAGTAAGACATCCGTTTACTGGCCGAGGGCCCGCCGTGCTCCGAGCCCGAACTACAGCCATAATCCCCGGAGGCTCCGTTCACAGTCCCGGTCAGCAGCCTGTCCGTCTCCATCAGGAAATCTATAAGATGCAGTGTAGCCGCTCCTCAGCAGTGAAAGTGAAAGCAGCAGATGTGGAGTGACACGGTGACAACTCAACTTGACACCAAGTTAAAGTCCGGCTGTGCAGCTGGTGACTGGTCCAAAATCTCTTCCACGGACTGAGAAGGAAGCCGTGGGCAGCGGACAGGGGAATGTGTTTTTAGGAAGTGTAACGTGCTCCTCCCCGCCCTCCTGTTCTCAAGTATCACTTTACAGTGACTTTAAAGGCACAAACTCCACCTACATGAGGCCTACACTCACTGCACATGCTGCAGCGCCTCGGAGCAGCCTTTACCTCTGAAGGGGACATGAAAAAAAGGGATAGTTCACCCAAACATGAAACCTCAGTCATTATTCACTCACGCTCGTGCCGATGGAGGGTCAGGTGAAGTTTTTTAATACACAAAACACTGCTGGAGTTTTTAAGGAAGCAGGTGTAGTAATCTCCCAAACAATTGTACTGAATGGTGACCAGAATTCAAATGTAAAAAAATATATATACATAATAAAGTCCTAAAATGCCTCCACACTGCTCCGTTGAAGTATCCCAAGTGTCCTGAAGCCTGGACATGATGGTTTGTTTGGGAAAATGTTTTCAGCCTCACTGCTCAAGCCTGTAGCTCCTGACATGGCACACACAGACCTGTTGACATGCTACCTGAGGTCCGGTGCCAGCAGCAGACACCACCCTCCAATCGATCCTGCAGGCAGGCGAGCTCTCCTCGGTCCCTCCTGGAGCTGCAGTGCCAGCTTCAGTGCGCACATGCACATGAACGTGACTCCTTCCAGGCTTCATTGAACAGTGAGACTGAAAACTTGGCATCAGTGACATTTTTCAAAACACCTAAAGGTAAACCAGTACTAGGTTGTTTCAAACCTTGGCTCAATATTTTGAGTTAGGCAACTAAATATAATTAACAGTCAGCAGTCACCAGCTCCAGTCTGTGCAGTTTTTAACCCTGGTGCAGTGTTTCAGATGACTTGCTCAGGTTTTTTGTGTGTCCAGTGTCTGTTGATTAGAGAGTCTGCACATGGTGCTCCGCCTGAAAAATTGACTGCATTTTCAGCATAAACAGTGTTTTCAGATTGGTTTAATGTTTTCCAGCCCAAAAAGGAATGCTCAACATGCCCCAAATTAATCAAAAAATATATATCCATATCATTGTCATCATACACTACAACGGAGACACCAGACAAGGAGGAGAAAGAGAGGGAGAGAACAGCAGTGACAAACAGCGCCCAACCAAGATGAAGCCATTTGATGACATCCCTCATTTCTTATGGTTTCTCAAGACTTCAAGCAGCAGCTGAGAGCAACAAATTCCATCACGACTTGTCACGAGGTTCAGTCCATTCATGTCTGTGCTCCTCTTTGTTCAAGCACAAACACATTCATGGTGGGGACGCACACACATAGTGCACTTTTATATTTCAATTAATATCAACTATTTCGGAGATTTGACAAAATTATTTAAGCCTAATGAAATTTCAGATTTGTGCTGAGTGACTGGGTGTGGAGAAAATTTTTAGATGTATTTTCATTATTGTATTTGGGTAACAAAGAAAACTCCTTCTGATTTTCTGACATTTTTTGTATTGTAATTCATAATAGTCCCTGGCCTATAATTAAAAACCCACCCAACTCATGGAAAACCATGAATTTCATCCATCCACACTGCAACCAAACCAACCCAACAGGACAGGAAACCTCCCAAATATGGCAACACTGAGTTTGAAGCTTCTTTTGTATAAAATAGACAAGTTCAGACGCACTCACACAAGACAATCCATACTGTATCCAATCACATTTGAATCTATATTCAAAATATATTCAAAAATACATTTTCTCCCACTCATTATGGGTGGGCCCAGGCCTGAGCATTACGCCACACATGGGTCACAGATACCAGGAGGGCACAAGTGAGCTCACATTATCCTTAAAATGTTCACAGAATATGTGAAACATTAAAGCTGGAGTTTAAGAGCAATCCATTTACCAACACTGCAAGTTAACTATCCAGTGTCGGATAAAGTGTTGGGCAAAAATCAGATTTTTAAGCATATTATAAATATTGTTGGTTTGTAACTGACACATAATCACTGTATCACATACAGCAAGGGTTCTCATTTCTATTGTTTCAAGGACCAGCACTCTTCTAGGTCACACATGGGCAAAATATGGCCTGGGGGCAAAGTATGGCCCCCCGACCATCTCATTGCGGCCCGCAACGTCCTCACAGGGTGGACAAAATCAATAAAATGCTCTTTGCTTTACTAAATTATTTACTTTTAACAGGGCCGCTCTCCTTTTTCCAGTTTCTGAGTTCTGCTGAACGCAGCATCACAAAGCCCATGGGCACCTGCACAGAGCCACACGGTCATAAACAAGGTGATGACAGAAGCAGAGTTAGGATGTTTCAAAAACTAGGAAAACTGATTCTGAATGAATCACGATTTTAACCCAGAGTGGACATCTACATATGTTGTGACACACGTTGGTTCAAAGGCAAAATGTTTGATGTCAGTTATAATTAAGTCTCATAGGACAAAAGTTACACAAGTAAAGCAGAAGAGAAAATGCATGAATGTGTTCATGTACACGAGAATGTGCTTCCTCATAAACAGTAAATTTCATTCAGTGATGCAAATCTGAACTGTAATGGTGTTAAAGTCTGAGAGTTAACTGCAGAGGTCAGACAGTCTCACACAGTTAGATCACAAATAACTGAACAGAGGAGTGATTTTAAAAATGTGATGCACTTTTGAATGTGAACATTTGTTCACAAGTGTCTGTGAATATGAATATTTTCTTTATGCACTGATGCAGCTATGTTACTTAACGGTAAAAATAAAATTTTGATAATTGTAAAACAGTCTGCCTTGAGTTCATATTTATAACATAATGCGAGTGTTGTAGCAAGTAATGTTTCAGTGACATATGCAGCGATGCAGCAATTTCTGACAGAAAGTTGTTGTTTTGTTTTTTTTGAAAGGCTTCATGTCTTCTGGGCTGAAAAATAGTTTACTGTAAAGCAGCCTGTAATGACTCCCACATTCATGTCGGTTACTTTCAACTTAATTCAGTACTATGTATTTCATCTTAAAATTCAATTATAGAATGTGTGGCCCTCTACTTGCTCTTCCAAGTCAATGTGTCCCTCTGGAAGAAAATGCTGCCCACCCCTGCCTTAGACTCTATTTGTGGGGTGTTTCCCGTGGACCTGGAACATACAGACAATAATTTGACAGACCGGTCCACTATTGAGCTTCCTTCAATTTTCCTGCGTGCTCTTGCTGTGCTACAGTGGCCGTACATTGGACAATCATAAATGCTTCGGAAAAACAGTAAATGTATTTTTCTGAGACGAGGAAGCTCATGGTGTATTCCTGTCCTCAGTGAAGTGCATCACTAACACTTTTCACATTCCATAGGAAATACAAAGTTGTGAAGTGTCTGTGTGTGTGTCAGTGTTTCTATTTGTGTTTTTCTACAAAGTGTAGTCATGTTACGAGTCTGTTTAGAATTTGTGCTCCTTTCATCCCCACTGTCACAGCTCTTTTTGCCCAGCCTTTCACCAAAATCTTGTGAAAGTCTATAGATTCAGTTGTTCATTTAAGAACCAACATGTAAGATATTTACTTTATTATATCAAAAAATGAAATTAATAATATCATAGATTAATGAAACATGCTACTATGTTGAAACTTGACTTTTCTGACATCAGCGCAGCAGCCAGCATTTTATCTTTTTAATGTTCATTCTGGTGCGGAACCGTCTGTTCTTGTTTTGACCAATGTGGGGCGCCTTAACACCGAGCAGCAGGTATGCGGTGTCAGGGCACACCACAGTGATGCGTATCCACTACCCCTGTAAGTTTGACTCCAAAGTGCCTCAGACCCTGTTTAGACGGAGCAAGTTTTCGCATCAAATAAACACTTTTGTTGCAGTTTGGCCTTCCTTTTCCATGACAATGGCGTGCTGGTGCCCTAAAACCACAAACTTTTGAAACCACAACCTTCAGCGGTGACTAAGCTAATGCTAATGCAAGTCAATGCATTTCACAGTAGCTACTCCCAAACTCTGATTGAACTCTCTACAGTGAACCCAAAGCAAGCTGGGTATGACGACAGTATATCTAGGCAATTTTATATGTTCGTAGCATAATTTTAGAAGTTGATCTACGGCTGAATTTCTTTCATTTGTGGCTGCTTAGGGCTTCGCAGCAACAGGAAGTTAACAACTTCGGCAGCTCCGATGGTATGTTATCACAGAGTTACACCGCCAACTACTGGCCTGGCATGCAAACTACAGTGCTTTTGGTTGTTCATGTAAACTCTTTTTAAAGACACAAAGGAAAGACTTTTGCAGTTTTTAGTCAGGCTGCTCTCGTCTAAACGTGGCCTGAAGGTTTAAACTTTCAGTGAAGGACTCTTGTCATTTTCAAAGTAAAGCTGCATTGTCTGGTCTTGTGCTCCTGTCTGGCGTTGGCGGGTCCAGGGTGCTGACATGGCAACCCATGTGAGCTTAGAGT